>JACBKR010003175.1:0-61773 GCA_014218235.1 Colocasia esculenta
CGGCCTCCATATATAGGAGGTGGAAATTATCTGAAATTTTTTTTTACCAAAAAGGGAAAGTTCTAAATTTCGACACGAATAAAAATGAGGTGATTCTGAAGAGATTTCATAACTGACACGTCCCCAAAATCCCTCTCTAATCTTTCCTAATATATGAAAAATTAATTTCTTAAAATAGTACAAATAACTTTGACCGCCTTGACGGAGGAGGGCGAGACGATCGAATTTGCGGAGCCATACAGAATTGCTTTTGGGTTTTCATCGTGGAGTTAAAAGACCTCTCCAGAGCACGTGATTTGACAAAGTTCAAATCTCGGTGTCTTCCTCTACTTTGATTTTCTTTAAAATAACATAATTTAAAATTTGAATTAGTTAACTAAGAGTTTAAAATTTTAAATTCACAGCGCGACCGTTCAAAAAAAGTTGTAGAAACGATTCACTGTAATCGGTTTTTAAAAGACCGATTCTACTAAATCGCTCAGAAAATCATATCTACTTTTATTCTTTACATTTTGGCCCTGCACGTCTATGAAGACACCATCAATCCGCACCAGGAAGAGACATTCCTGAATCGAGGGTGCCATCATTTATTAACCTTCAACAAAAAGATAAAGTACATTAACTTTTTTACTTGGAAAAAAATAAATAACACAGAGCAATTAGACCACCTTCAGTGAGGAGGCAAAAGTAGCATGTAAATAAAAAAAAAAATCACCAAGAACAGAGAAGACAGGCTGCACATGCACATCATATTCTACGGGTTATATCAGCTTAGTTGAAGAGAATACTACTTGACTAGAGTTATCGAAGGATTGGGCTGACCTGAGTCATTGATATGTTAACGATTTAGCCCAACACTAAGCCATTCGGTGGATTTTTGGGCTGACTTAAAAGTAGGGGCGGCAATGGATCGGATTTGATCCGAGTCTAGCTCGGTATCTAATTGATCAGTTCGAATTCCGCTCAGTCTAGGGGCGAGGTCTGATTTTTAAAAATTAGGTCCGATCCGAGATGATTAGATAAGATCCCACTCAGTCTGATTTTATTTTTTAAAATTTTTTATTTTTATAATAAAATTGATATTCATTGAATTAGAATAACTTAAAATAAATATTAGACCAATCTAAATAAACTCATTTCTAATTGTTACAATATGAAATAAATATTAAGTCATTAAACATAGTTCCACAACATAATTTTTAATCTAAATTTTTAGAATATTAGAATTACCGCTACGCTGCTTGTCTTTTAAAAAAAATTATTGAGCCACCAGACTGTTTGAACCCGACCCAATCTTATTTTGGACGGAATCGGGCCTAATTGAAAATTTAAAAGCCGTAAAATATTCGACTCAAAGCCGTATAAAATCAGGCCAGAGACCTTTAGGCCAGCCTGGCCCAGTTGACAGCCCTATTTAAAAGTTTGGTCTTTTGAAAATTTGAATCGAATTCAAATTTTTCGATCTGACTAGAACAGATTCGATAGACGTTTGTTATTATATTTTGGATCAATCAAATTTTAAATTAGTCGATCGATATTAAATATTTGGTTGATTGATGCTCTTGTATATATATTTTAAACAATATTAATTATTTCTATTATATTTTGAGTCAAATTAGTTAGAGGTCAAATTTTATAATTTAATAAATTAATTAGATCCAACCTAATGTCGCTTAGATTTAGGCACTGTTTGGAATAGAGTTTAGAAAAAATTCGAGGTGAGAAATCTCTGACAATTTCACAATCGTTACCAAATGTTCTGAGGCGACCTCGACTTCCACGTCCGCTGTAGTTTCGAGAGAAGAGAGAGACGGACAGAAGAAAGCGCCAGAACCGCTTTCGCCGAAGCGGCAGATGAGCCGCTTTGATAAAATTATGGGAAAATGATGACAGGCGTCGACGTGGAGGGCGAAGGAGCGAGCGATTGTTTTTTTTTTTTATTTATAAATGATGTCGCTTTCGCTTGAGCAGTACGGGCGACGAGGTGAAAATCTCGTCGCCCGTACATGGCACCTGCGAAAGCGACTTCTCCTGATTCCGACTCCTGAGAAGCCATGGCAACGATACCTAAGCTGAATTTGGATCTAAAAAAGTCGGATTTGACCCGGGCCTAATGTAATTCGATTCGACCGGACCCATTAACAATCCTGCACATGACATGACCATAAAAAAATGAAATGAATCGAACTGTGCTCACGTACGAAACTGCTGAACAAAAGCTCCCGTTGCCCATCTACTTCACTGACATCTTCTCACATTCGTAAAGTTGCAACTAGTCCACTTGTAGAGGGAGAGGTTACCGCACAAGCGAAATATGAAATTTGAATTCCTATTAATCCAATTTTCTGTTGATGGGTGTAGTAACTAAAAAGCTCAAAGTTCCTGCATGTTTTCCACTGATGGGATTGGAAGATCTGCCACCAGAAAAATTTTGTAGCATAAGAGTATATTTGCACAAAAAGGGTTTTTCGTAGCCAACATCTCGACATGAGATATAAAAATTGAAAAAAAAATAGATGTAAAAATGATGGACCCACATGCTCTAACACACACAAATCAGCAATAACTCTGGTACCGAGATAAATATTATCTTGCAATTACTATCTTGAAAGTTTATTTGACTTTTTTTTTGGAATAATGAGCCCGGGACAGCAAAGCAGCTTGTCATTCAATAAAAATGTGGTGTTAAAAAATTGAAATTTTGATGAAAATCAAGACGTGCAGGGTAAATATCGATTTTTATATTTTAATTTAAATAATAATAATTGCGCCTGCGTGTCCACTGATATGACTATTGACCATTCGAGAGTATTTTTTACGAATTTAACATTTTAGATTATTTATTAACTAATTAAAATTTTAAAATATATTATTTTTTTAAAAAAGCTCCTACTTTCAACCTCCGGGGAACTGCTGCTCCCCCCCCAACCAGCGCGTTGCCGAGTAGCAGGCGAAGATGAAGAAGGGGAAGAAGCTGAACCCGTTCATGTTGGCCAACAGGAGGGCGCCTCCTCTCAGCAACGTCAAAACTCACCGAGTCACCGTGTTAAAGGACCCCACTGGCGCAGACATTGGACCCAGCTACGAGCTCCCATGGAGCTGGGACGTGGCGAGTTCAGGGTCCTTCCTCAACACCGACGGAGCCACAGGCGAGTCAATCATGGCGGCCTTCTCGGCGCAGCCCTCCGTCTCCTCGACGTCGAGAAGGCGCAGCCCACTGAGGAGGAGGAGGGGTTTCCAGTCGCCGTCTGGAGAAGAAGAGGGAGTAGAGGAAGAGGCGCTGCAGGCGGCAGCAACGGTGGTGCACGGCGGCGGTGACATCAAGGGCGGAGGAATCCCAGAGGCTGCCGTGCGGGCGACAGAGGCATGGGGAAGGAAGGAGGGAGGACTGGACGGCGAAACTCCAGCCCATCCTGATTGGTCAGGAGATTGGGCGGCGGCACCTCCTTTGGCCATTAAGACTATAAAATAGTGATGTAAATTGGGTCGGGGCGGCCCGGAGGTTAGGAAGTCCGACCCGTTTTAATCGAGTTTGGGTCGAAAAATGAGTCCGCTACAAATTTTTGACCCGATAGAGAAAAAAATGGTCGGATTTGGACTTTGTGTGGCTCGGCTCGGTCGGTCTGTCCGACCCGAAAAAAATAAATATAAATATAGTTTATATTAAATATAAAATTTATATTTAGAAAGAGAATTATATTTATTTTTTTTCTATAATAAATCTACTTAAAATATATTTTTATAAATTAAATGTTATATAGATATAAGTAAAATGTATATTATTTTTTATAAATATATTATAGTAGATATATTAAAATTGCATATTATATAAATAAAATAATAATTTTTTTTAGATTTTTCGGGCCGAGTCGGGCTGGGCCGTACTTTTTCTGGACCTGAGCCGGGCCACCCATACCGGGCCTATCCCCAAGCCTAGACCGGGCCCGGGCCGGCTCTTAGAAAACTGGGTCTACGTCGGGCCTAGCAAGGCCCGGTCCAGGCCGGCCCATTGACACCCCTACTGTAAACGGATTCAGATTCGAATTAGTATCTGATTATTTAGATATTATCTGTTTAACAATATTTGGCGGGATAAATTTTAGATACGAATATTATTTGGATAATAAACAGAGTATATACGAAAATAAGTGATTCTCTCCATTTAAGATCCACTCTGAAACGAAGTTATTTTTTACCATTAGATCTTAAATCTAATAATTTATATATAATTATAAATATATATATATATAATGTTAATTTTTTATTAAAAAATATTTTTGATATTTATACTTTTTTTAATTTTATAGATTTTTATTATTTTAAATCGTTTAATATTTTTTATTAAATTTATATTTTCGAAGTGGATAATATGATCCGTATCCATTCTGAATTCAAAAATTATTTCATTAAATTATCCACTCCGTATTTAAATTGTATTCGGAGCGAAACAAATTATCTGATTAATTATTCAGATCGAAACCGAAAAACCTATATCTACTCCGTTTGCAACCCTACCAGCCATGACCGGTTCTTTCTGAAGTGGATTGTGGGAAGCAGGTTAACAGTCTGCTTGGCCCTCTCAACGATTTTAAGTAGATTTGGGCCGAAAACGATAACACGCTTATCTTGTCCTAACACACACAGCCCACAGGATAGCTTGGGAGTACTAAACCCAAGTCTGCCTGGCCCTCGCAACGAAGGTTAGTCCCATACCGAGAACAAATTGAAAGTTAGAAACTTCGTGTGAGGAGTGTTGGGTTTAATTATTTTGAGATGGTTTCAGCTCCCTAACACCCACATCCTGAAAATCATTGGACAAAACTAACCCACCCACGAGCCGATGTCAAGAGTTTCACTTGGTGCAACATTGCCCACCATGTATTGGGCGTGTTAGCCACATGATGGTACATATATCTACTTCTGTTATTCTTATGGAAAAAGTAATTTTTATTAATACATCCCTTAGGATCTTTATGTATGAATAGTACATTTGTCATTCTGACAGTCTATAAAAAAATTTGACATTCTACATCTCGATTTATAGGCATGTCGGTTTCATCACTTTACTCTTATTATTAGTACCTCCGTCTTATTTACTTGTTTTACTCTTATGGTTGAATTGACGATCAAATTATATATGCACTCCATCATATAAAAAAAACAATTTCGTTTGAATCGGGCCAGAAGGAGTGGAGGGGTTAAGCTGGGCCTGGTTCATTGGAACCGCGATTCTTTTTGGGCCTACGGCGAGCTCTCACTCACTAGGCGGAGTATGGACCTGTCCAGTCCTGACCAATGAACACTCCTGCTTCTTTTATTAATTAATAAATTATTGATAGTTTTAAATGCTATCACTACTATCATAAACTTTTCTTATAATTCTCTTACATGAGAAGAATCTTAAACAGATCGATGGATCCCTTATAATTGCCAACCATCCACAAATATAGGTATCTGTCCGGCGCGCCGGCCGTAAAAATGAGTACTCCTCCCTAGACATGTACATATGCAAACGCAAAAAGCAGAGTGAAAAGCCATCACTCTTTCCAATCCTCGTAAAGAAGCATCGATCGAGCTTTGCAAAACCAGCTGCCCAGCTCTCAATTTAACCAGAAAAACGCCAGCAATCACATGGTCTCTCCTGGCATCTAGAGAAGAAAGAGTTCTTATTAACATTATTCAAATCGATTTGCTTGCACATGCATGCAGGTGTCTGCATATGAATAAGTTCATGTGATTAGTCTCCTAACGCAGCTTGCTGCTGAAATAGAAAACGGGTGTAGTGGGAGCAACAAGCCTACGAGCAATCTTAAATCAGGCGTTTCACCACAAAAGCCACTTTGATAACATGCATGGTTAAAGGGTATGAGTTCAAGGAAGTCCGTCGTGCCGAATGCCTCTTTGCCCAGGGTTAGCGAAAGTAGTAATAATTTATTTTTTTGTAACGAGGAATTCGGGATAGTGGTTTAGAGCTTAGTGGTCAATACTAAGAGGTCAAGGATTCGAACTTTGCTATAACCGTGGTATTTTACTTGTATTATATTTTTTTCGCTAATCTCGAGTGGAGAAGAGTTATATTATTAGAGGCATTAGATAAGTAATTCTCCCACGCCAGCGCCCGCAAGTAGTAATTGCCTTTATTTTTGCAGTTAATTGGATCTAGATTGGAGTAGGAATTAGCAATTTGTTGCGCATGCAGCTATATAAAACCTCCGGTTATCGCCATATGCATCATCAAGATAACGCCGCGGGGGAGAAACGATTAAGTTCATCTGCAACTGCATGCTCATATTATATTAATGAAAGGGCTACAGCCATAGAAACAAGCATGCAAACCCATTGCCATGAAAGAAATTCTCCAGCTGATGAAGCTGCTCCCGGACTGATTGCACCTGCAGGGGAGAGGGCAGCAGGCTCACGGTCGATGTCGCAGGTTCCGAAGGTGGCGTTTACCTGTTGTTAGAACATGCACAAAATTGATTTGGAACGTTGTGGGAACAAATTAAGTTCTTACGAATCTTGCAGACTCAGAAAAGGTTAGTATATATAGGGGTTACCTTACAGCTAGCTATATTGTCACAGCCACAGACCAAGTGGCCGTTTGCAATGTCCACAGCTCCAGGTGCCCCTTGTCGATCACTTTTCTGGGAGACCAAGAATTAAAGTTTTCAACAAATTAAGACGATATATTTGTTCTTCGGGAGTACTGCAGCAGTTAGGAGTTTAAGACGATAGTTAGTATGCATCTACCTTGTAGAAGTCGACCGTTACGAAGTTTGGCCAGCGATTTCCCGACAGGGTGTGGCAGGTGTTGAGCATGTTAACCAGCGGATCCGAGTTATCTTTGCATGCCTTCAACGGGTTGGGGATGGTGGGGAAGTAATTCATCAGAACCAGCGACCTCGTCGTCGTGTTCATGGGGGATGACTCCTTCCGGTTGGGGCGGATCCCCGCTCCATCCCACCATTTCCATCTGCAACAGCACAACGTATTGCCACTCGTAGGCGATGCCACAACGTATGCTCATCTTGAAAGAGATGTTTTAAGTTTCTCACACTGGTTCTCCACGACGTATTGCCACTCGTAGGCGATGCCCTCCGAGGCCTCCTTGGCAGACTTGGACGTGAAGACCAGCAGCCGCTGGTTCTGGCTTATCATGTCGCTGAGCAGGGGCCAGTCCTCGCCGTTCTTGGGCATGCCGGAGACCGGGAACCAGTACTTCCTCAGCCCGGCAGCGTCGAAGACTTTGGTCAGACCCCCGGGGGAGACGTAGTCCTCGAGGAAGATGGTGATGACCTCCGTTGGGTTGGCTTCCAGGAAGGCTTGGATCTCTTTCAGCACATTAATGGCAGGTTGCTAGGTGGATGAAACATCAATCAAGAGGTTATAAACTTCAACGCCTCTCTCTGTTTTTATGGTTGTGGGCCGGGAACAGATGATGATTGGGTGGCGAACGCCAAGGGACACTTACGAAGGAGGTGACATTGTAGCAGACCCCACCATAGGAGTGGCACAGCCAGACATCGTTCTGGAAGTCGTACATATCCAGCATCAACCCTCTTACACCATTCTGCACCCATATATTAAGAACAACAGGTTTATCAAGTTTCGGAAAATTTTAATCTAAGCTTCGGGCCGGTCGTCCAGGTGGAGTTGTTGAGCTTTGTGTGTGGGGGCAAAACATGAAGCAGCCAGCTTCCAAGCTGGTTGACCTTGTGGAACAAAGAAAGATGGCTGCTGCATACGTTGAGCTGGGCGGTGATGGTGTCCTGCTGGTTGGTGGGCGCCAGCACGACGGCTCCGGTGGCCGACCTCTCCCCCAGCCGCGCGAAGGAGTTGTGGGTCGTCAGCCACGAGTACCTATTAAAGGGCAACCCCCTCCCCTGTCCAATTAATCCATCAGACTCAGAGAAAAAGAACAGGATTTTGAGAGCTAATGAGAACAACGATGAACGAAAATTAGGACCATCATCTGGGCGCAAAAATGGAGGATGGAACAACGAATAGGAACTAACAATTTCTGCAAGAACAGACGAACACCGAACACGAGGAGGAGAAGGGGAAAGGCTGCCACAAACAAGCAAGGAAACCTTGGTTTGGGGATCCGTTGGTTTGATCCAGGTACACCTCGGCCTGACGTTGCCGACGGCGACGCACGTCTCGCAGTGCAGTCCGGCGTCACAGTTCCTGTCCAGAAGGCAGATCTCCCCCACCTGAAGAGCAGACAAACCCGAGCAAACAGAAGTCAAACAGCACACCCAGGAATGGAGAACAGATGATATAGGGAACGCGAAGGTGTCGGAGTACAGTAAAGAAGACCTTCTTTGCCGTGGCCACGGTAACGAAAAGGCCGACTAGCGCCAGCAGCAATAGCAGTGGTCCGTTGGCTCCCTGCATACAGAGGCGGGAACTGTGGTCAGAAGCAGGCGCTTGTGGTCGTGTGCGCCTTCAAAAGTGACGGTGAAATAGAGAGGTGCGAAATAGAAGAGTTCCTCTCCATACCTTCATGTCTGACCTCCCTCCCTCTCCCACTCTCTCAATTTCTCTCTGACAGACGGTGAGAGAGAGTGAGATGTTTAGCGTGAGAACGAGAAGAACAGACGCAGGAGGGGATCCCCTTCAGGACATAGTAAAATTTTGGCATTTTACACTTCGGCCCCGGTGTAAAATGCAAACAAATTTACACAGAGTGGGGTTAAATGCAAAATGCCATTTTTGTCCTTTGTACTGAACGGGATCCCCTCCTGCGCGGTGGCGAGGGGATCCCGACTCGTTTTGGGTTCAGTGGTGCCCAGAGGTGAGCTATAAGCAAACAAAATAACGTTATTTTATTTTTTTTTTTCCACTTCATTTTGATAGAGTTATAATTCACTGTAAGTATACTTAAATTAAGAAAATATTTTGGTGACATTATTTTATAACACATGTATTTGACACCACTCACAAAACACAAATTTCAAAATATCATATATTTAAATTAAGCATGACAATCCACATAACTTACAATGCGATAAATTTTATTTTTTAGAGTCAAAATTTATATAAAAGTCTATACAATATTTTTAAATCTTAAAAATTATTTTGTACTTTTCAGTTTATATTTTGGAGTCTAAATTAATATTTAAAATACAGTCAATATTATTAAATCTTAAAATTAATATTTTGGAGTCCACGATTTACATTTTTGAGTTATTTGGAACCTAAGGTTTATATTTTAGAGTCCACTCGCCGTCATTGACCACCGTTGTTCGCCGCCACCGACTACTACCTTTCGTCGCCGCAAACTATCATCTACCAATCCACGTGGCATCCAACGTGGCACCATATAAAAAAAAGACACAATACACCCATCCAATGAGAAATGCAAAGTACAAAACTTAAGTGTACTAAACTTCTCTCATATAGTAAATATATTAAGTTTTTCTCTTTCTTAAGATGTTCACCTAATGAAATCACACGCATCACATGTCTAACTTAAGCTATCGAGATAGATTATTGTCCATCAATTTAAAATGAGTTGGTGCTATGTGGAAAGTAGGACTGTCACGGATCTTTGATTTCCGTTTAGCCAACTCCTTTTCATATTTTTTTATACGACGTAGAATTTCAAAAAGAACTTTCTTATAGTTTAGTAGAAGCAAAATAGATATTCAAATTCTTATATGATGTAGAAACGAAAAATCCTAATTCCGCATCCGTTTTTTCGTTTTGTTTTCAATAATATATATATATATATATATATTATGTAATATTTGTATAATTAAAACTCCTCAACATCGAAACTCTGACTCTTAAATTTTAACTCATTGTCGCTCACCTCTAATTTATATACAAATGTCATCTATCATTATCCCAATTATTGACTAATGATCACTCTCTCATTCCGTCATATATGTTAATAGTCTTCATACCTACATTTGTTAACTACATATTACTCAAAAATTATATATATTACATAATTTTACCATACTAATTTGATCTTATCATACTTCATTTAATAAGGGACGTTATAATATACATGATGAAGAAGATCAAGTAGTAGATATTATTAAATTTATATTTGAAATTATTCATAAATTTAATAACCAATGTACTTGAAATTTATAAATTTAGTCTAATTATATGAATGTTTTTGCATCCGAAATTTCTATTTTGTTTCCATTTTTGTTTTTTCCACTCAAAGCGGAAATACATTCGAAGTGGAAAACTATTTTCTATTTTTGTTTTCAACTCCAAATTTTTTTATAGGAAGTAGAAACGAAAACACTTACTTTCAATTCCGACTCCGATCCGTTGGCAATTTTAATGAAAAGTAAAATTATAAAGCAGAACTATGGAAAGACAAAAACAAATCTAACTTCATAAAACAAATCTTAACTAGTTATTATGTATTAAATATTAGACATTGTCTCCCCATAATGCATAGTCAAGTTGACTGTCGCTACATAATAGACTCGCAGTTATATCTACGGATTCACATTTGTCTAACTTTGGCTCAACATGGTGCTGCATGGCTTCTACCAAATGTAGTTGTTATGATATGTAACACCGAGGTTTGCTCCAGCCGAGGCGACAATGTGAGGCGTCTGAGCTGAGGGACCAAGCCCAGGTCTACTTAGCCGACGTAAGATGCTGCTCTGAGCTCCCGACGATGATGCCTGAAGACCTGTAAAGCCCACCGAGGGGTCTTGGCGGGGGAGACATTTCGATGCTCAAGTCAGTGGCTAGCCGAGCAGAATGGCCAAGCCAGAGGAGCATAACAACGTACATGCGTCTGAAGAGTGACTGCCTCCTTTATAGGGTCAGGTTACCCATGAAACAGTTGGACAACTTCACGAATCCCAAGGTGGATCTCCATAATTTTTGCCGGATCGTGGTTGTAACAGTTATGTCAGATTGTGGTCTTAATGGCCGCAATCATCGGGTGTACGATCTTAGGCCATTACCTCGTCGGTTAATGCATCAACCGCGCGTTACGCGAGTCATGCTATGGGAACTCCACGGACACTTCGAGCTTTATATCAGTCAAGGCCGAGCTGAGGTTGTTGGCCCAAAAGGTGCCAAGAGGTCCTTCTAGCCAACATGAGTCGTCGGCCCAGACGACATAATGAGCTCTAGCCCAATTCACGTCAAGACGTCGGCTCTGGTTCCCTGGGAGATCTGCGTAGCCGAGGCTTCGGTCGACCCATGGGGACCCCCTGTATTAGTAGCCTTTGGTGACATACCTTCCGTTACTGTTCAAAAAAAATACCTTTTTTAGGCTGACCTTTGCAACTTGTCGAACACCTTATTGCAGCCTAGTATTTTACAGATTTGATGCATTTATTACGGCCTATGTTTTGTATATATGGTCATAAGACAGGTTTAGAGTTGAATTGAATTTATTATTCATTTGATATCATATTATAGTAAAGGGATACAAATAGAAAAATGAGAATAAAGATATATCCAACAACGGGGTTAGCTCTGGGATAACCCATTTTCTAGAGAACACAAAATGAGTTTTTTTTACTTTGTATCTATAAACGATGTTGTCATTTCATGAACAGAAAAAATACATAAGAGGACTGAGTAGAAGCAATCACCTCCACATGAAAACTTGGTGGTGTGTGCCTCTCGCATTGACAAGCAAACAACAAAAACCATCTACCTCCACAGAAAAGTTTGGTGGTGTGTGCCGCTCGCCCTGGCAAGCAAACAACAAAAACTAGCTCCCAATGGACTGATAATCCTTACACAATAGAAACCACTAGACAAACCTGTAGAGATGTGAAAGAAAAGCACGTCGGAAGTCCACTAAAGTGTGGGGAAACTCGCTCAAATACACCGGCAGGAAACCAACAAGGAAACACACACCCGCGGACTGCAAGACAATCGCAAGAAGAGATCTACCGAAACAGTATGGCTTGAAAGTAGCGATCAACACTTCCAATACCAATAAGCCTCCTTCGTTGTTGGAGCCTGAGAACGGAGGAAAAGAAGACCTAATACCGGAGAGGCTTGTTGAGACCTGACAACATAGTGGAACCCTCAAAGGAGAAGGATCACTTAGATCTGCCTGTCGAACAAAGTCACCAGATGTGCTCGAATTTCACCAGGAACAACTCGGTAGGGATAGGTGCCCCCATGACTAGCTTCACCGTGGATGAGCATGACGAAGGCAGAACAGATGAGTATTTCCAAGAAGAACTTAGGACAAGCTACACCACAAGGAAAAGCGGGATTACCGACGGATATTTCTGACGGATTTATTGCCGTCGGTATTTCCGACGGATATTCCGACGGAACTATTCTGACGGAAAATACGTCCGAAATTCCGACGGAAATTAATCCGTCGGAATATCCGTCGGTAATTCAAGAATACCGACGGATATTCCGACGGATATATTTCCGTCGGAATATCCGTCGGTAAACCTCCTACACCTCCCCCGCGAAACCCCCCCTCTTTCCCTCTCCCGCTCTCTCTCTCTCTCTTTCCTCTCTCTCTCCTCTCGCGCTCTCCGCCCCCGGTCGCCGACGACGGTCGCCGCCGCCGCCGCTCGCCTTCGCCGGTCGCCGCTCTCCGCCGTCTCGCCGCCTGCCGCCGCTCGCCGTCGCACTCCCTTCCCGGTGAGTAGCTCTCCCCCACCCCCCGCCACCGTCCTCCGGCCTCCCCCCACCCCCCCCCCCCCCCCTGTGCGTTCCCCCCCTCCCCCTGCACTCGGCCCCCCTCCCCCCCACCCGGCCCACCTCCCCCCCTGCGCGGTCCCCCCCCCTCCCCCCCACCCGGCCCCCCTGCACTCAGCCCCCCTCCCCCCCACCCCGCCCCCCTTCCCCTGCACTCAGCCCCCCTCCCCCTTTGCACTCAGCCCCCCTCCTCCCCACCCGCCCCCCTCCCCTTCCCACCCCCCCCCCCCGCCCCCATTCCCCTGCACTCAGCCCCCCTCCCCCTTTGCACTCATCCCCCTCCCCCCCCCACCCGCCCCCCTCCCCTGCACTCAGCCCCCCTCCCCCTTTGCACTCAGCCCCCCTCCCCCCCACCCGGCCCCCTTTCCCCGGCACTCAGCCCCCCCCCCTTTGCCCTCAGCCCCCCTCCTCCCCACCCGCCCCCCTCCCCTTCCCACCCCCCCCCACCCGGCCCCCATTCCCCTGCACTCAGCCCCCCTCCCCCTTTGCACTCATCCCCCTCCCCCCCCACCCGCCCCCCTCCCCTGGCACTCAGCCCCCCTCCCCCTTTGCACTCAGCCCCCCTCCCCCCCACCCGGCCCCCCTCCCCTGCACTCAGCCCCCCTCCCCCTTTGCACTCGCCCCCCTCCCCCCCACCCGACCCGGCCCCCCCCCCTTCCCCCCCCCCACCCGGCCCCCCTTCCCCTGCACTCAGCCCCCCTCCCCCTTTGCACTCAGCCCCCCTCCCCCCCCACCTGGCCCCCCTCCCCTTCCCCCCCCCCCACCCGGCCCCCCTTCCCCTGCACTCAGCCCCCCTCCCCCCCACCCGACCCCCCTCCCCTTCCCACCCCCCCCACCCGGCCCCCCTTCCCCTGCACTCAGCCCCAAACGACAGGGTTTTACGAGTTGGAGGTTATTTTGTGAAAGGGAAAGATTGGAGCACACTCTTGTAAGAGAGTGCGTATATGTACCATCTTATCATTGAATATCTATTGTAACAAAATATCTAATTAAAAAATGATATGTATGTTCATCAGTTCTACGTAATGTCTTTCAAAATTTTTGATTGTGTAATGGTATGATTTGGATATATGTGATTACCTAACACTCTTGAGTCAGTTAACGGATTAATTTTGGGTTCTAATTGGAGAATGATTACTAAAGATTAAGTTGGTGTTATTTCAAAAGACTTAAGTACCACTGTGTGGAATCAGCCACCCTCTGTCGGTAGAATTCTAGCTTTTTTTTTTTAAATATAGGTGATGTGATGGAAGAGATGGCAAGAAGGAAGGAGAGATCACCTAGTATTAAGTAGAAGTATACTACATGAACTTTGAGGGAAACGTAGATCTGCCGATCCTCGAGTCCAACAAATTTCATAAGTTTCTTTTCAATGCTCAGATTAATCAACTGATATGATGTAGTTAATGCACAACTAATAGTTTAAACTGTTTGGATAGATTTCAAATCCTGTTTATTCTAAGTTGGACTGACGTGCTATTATTTTTTCATATTCCTGGCATTTGATACCAAATTGGCCAACCTGGGTATGGAGTACCTAGTAGCCATAGCGTATCGCATTCATCAAACATCTTTATCAGGAGCTGTCCCCCTCAATAAAATGTCCCCTAAACTTACACTAATAAATACAGAGATAATTGCGTACTCTCAAAATCTTTCAAATCCTATTTTTTATATCCCCATATGCTTTATATAATATCAGAATAAGTAATGTGTCCCGCTTGTGTATTCCTTGTATGGCATTACCGTTAGAGTAGAAAGAATATTTTATTAGGAATATAAAATTAAGACATTCTCACCAAAAGATAACTACAAGTAATGCATTTTAGGTCATATGGACTGCCATTCTTTCAAGGGTTCTCAAATTAAAATAAAAACGAGAGAAAGGTAAGATGGGGGAGAGAACAGAGAAGCCCTAAAAATTAGTATGCGAAATAATCTCAATATATACATGAGCTTAACTATCTTCTCCAAACCCTAAAATGGGGCTATCTAGAATCTTACGGAAACATGAACGTCTTATTGATGGCAACGACCGTTTTGTACTAGAACAAAATTGACAATAAGAAACAAGACACATTAGTAATATGTCAAACTGAACTCGTCTACTCAGCTCATCTCAGCTCAAGTTAAAATCTCGCCACTCTAATAGATATACATCCCAATTTAGGAAAACAAAATTAGTACGAACTCTTCCTTCTAGACATTAGTTTAGTTTACGCTTAATTGTTCACTTTAAGTTTAATGATTAGTATTCACTTCTTATTTGAATGTATTTGCTTATCATTGCACTTGATTATATGTAATTTTATTACACTTGATTAGTATTGTAGTTCTTACATTTATGTAATTAATCAGCTTATTACTTTGAAGAATTAAAACTTAAAACCATGGGGAGCAGACTTTGGTTTCATGGGCCTCATATCCATGTTCTCATAAACTTAAAATATTTTATATCTTGTTTACAATAGTTTCATGTTGGGAGTTTTGGCCAAAACCAATAGAAGGCATGATTATAGGGCTTTCCACAAAATCGTGATTCTCCATATAAAATGCCAATTCTGATTGACTTCGCGACCCACTATGTGGATGCCAATTCTGCTTAAATTGGTGGCACACACTATGGACTATGTTCTTAATTATATTCAAAGCTTTTGATAAATTAAGTTATTTATTATTTATCTTGCTCACTGTTATTTTTTTACGCTTGACATGAAAATAAACAATGCATGACTTTCTTTGTTAAACATATTGTTTACTTTCACAATTTCACACTGCAAGTTAATCATTCAACATTCGTATGTTTATTTGTAGCCATTTGAGAGATTTTTTTCATATTTACCATATTATGATTTAATTTCATATTTTAATTACTCATGAATAAAATGTTATTAATTTTTTTTTGTAATTAGTGATGAGAGTTCGCGATTGGAAATTAGACTCAAAGAAGAACAAATGTCCAACGTATCAAGTACTTGTTTGTTTGAACGTAAAATATTTCCGCTCGATATTCGAAGATTGCATGATGGTTTACTTTTGGTGAAAGAGAGATGACGAAAATCATAAAGATTATTCGGAAAGAAGAAAGACAAAGTTTAGAAATAATAGTGGATTATCTGTTATTGTTCAAGATGAAAAAGGAGTGCGATATTCTATAATCTTACGACGCAGTTGGTGTGCTAGTATGTACATGTTTATTGGAAAAGACTGGTGTAAATTTGTGAAAAATAATTGTGTCAAAGAATTTGACATTCTCAAAGTTACGTCTTCCCATTATGTACGAAGAGATGTATTTGGCAAACTATATTTAGGGATATCAGTGGTTAGTTCACTCCCTAGGAAATCTACTGAGAAGCTGGTGAATAAGAGCTGATCAAGTGTGGTGGCCTAATATGAAGACATCACGATTTGTGTTGTTTTTAATGTTCAATACCATTAGTATTTATATAGTGCTCAAATTTATTTGATATTCATGTATGTTTACTCTTCATTTATTTTTACGTCAACGCTTTATTTCACCCATTAGCTCTGGGACTCTCCATATAACGTATGTACGGTACCGTGACATGACATTTAATATGTAGGAAAAATGTCGGAGAATCGGTCATGGATGTACCGTGGAATAGTGAATGGAGTTGTGACCGAGGAGTTTTAAAGACGGAGTTGACAGTTTTATTGAGTTTGCATTGAGTAATACATCAGTAGCAGTTGATCCGATGGGTAACATCTGATGTCCGTGTTCGGCTTGTAAGAACAGAAAGTGATATCAACATGGGATTGCAGCATCTCTGTATACGAGAGGATTTGTTGGCCATTATGAGTTATGGTCGTGTCATGGTGGGTTGGGCATTCAAAGGACGGATCTAAAAACACCCAAGAAAATGATGGATCTAAAAATATTATTGTATTAAGTTTGAGAAATAATCACATGTTTTAAATTTTATTTTGAAAATACTGTATTTCTTTTATTTATTATTAATGTTTCTCATTTTAATTTGTTTTAATATAGGATCCAGCTTCAGATGATGACGAGACAGGGACAGCAGACGATCCAGCAGATCTATGTTGATTTTTGTATTCATTATGCTATATGATTTATATTTTTGTATCTTATGATTTTATGTTGATTGTTAGTATTTGTTAAATTTATGAATATTGTAGCAGGTTTGACATTGTAGCAATGTATTTTTATTTGTTTATTTAAAAAAAATATGAGTATTTTCCGACGGATTTGCCGACGGCTACGTTTCCGTCGGAAAGTATAAATTACCGACGGAAAAAGACCGTCGGTAATGCCGTCGGAAATACTGACGGATTGGCCGACGGATAAGCATCCGTCGGAACGGATAATTACCGACGGCAAAATACCGTCGGCAAGTCCGTCGAGAAATATTGACGGATTGGCCGACGGATATGTATTCGTCGGAAAATATACATTACCGACGGTTAAGACCGTCGGTAATTCGGTCGGCAAATACTGACTCCTTTACCGACGGATGACATCTGTCGGAGGTTTCAACCGAATTCCGACGGATTTTGCGTCCGTCGAAAGTTCTGACCAATTATTCCCGACGGAAAGTTTCCGACGAGTGTTGGACGGAAAGCGGTCGGAAGGCGCCGTTTCCGACGGAATACCGACGGATTTCTGACGGATTCAGTCCGTCGGTAATCCCGCTTTTTCTTGTAGTGCTAGACTTCAAAATGTCAACTAGGAAGCTCATTGGCTGAAGGAGAAGAAGGCGAAAATCGCATACGCAAAGGCCTGGACAAGCTGGGTACAAGGCGTTGAGCCAAACTGGAAGAGCACGGTGGAGACAGGGAATTAATGGTACCTAAACCAACAAATAGACAAAGAAGAATAACAACAACACCCTTGGCAACTAAGGATATATATCGCAAGTCGAACTCCGATGGAATCAGAGAGATGAGCACCAACATAACCAATGAGCAAAATCTCCCTTAGAATGGGAACTAAAATGGGAAACAGATTTCTTGGACAAAGCTTCTCCATAAAAGGAGAAAAATCCTCCCTCAAAGGTGAGGAAGAGGGAGGGGGCATCTATGTATACCAGAGCCACCCCCTCCCCCTAGTCGGCACTGAGGAAGACGAAGTTGAGGAAACGACAAAGAATGGCGAGGAGAGATACGGAGTTGGACATTCTTTCTATCTTCATTTCACACTTCTTAAATATTTGTTTTCTCCCTTGGTAATTTCATTGCTCTTTTGCCCTATATTATTATAATAATTAGACTGAATGATAATATATCAATATAATAATATTATTACATTATTATAGTAATCAATATAGTATATTATTATAGTATCATAGTCAATTTAGTAATTGCATCATATTAAATTATGGTTTGATTTAATGGTAATAACATATTAACATAATAATATTACTACATTACTTTAATAATTAACATAGTAATGAAATATTACTAGAGTAATTAGCATGTTACTTATGTCTATGTATTACCATAGTATTAACATATAACATAGTCAAATGAGTAATTAATGACATCTTATTAAATTATGATTAGACTTAATGTAACAACATACTAACTCAATTATATTAGTGCATCATTTCAGTAATGAACATAGTAATGAACATAATTATAATATTTCCATATTACTACATACGTTGAATTATGATAAGACTTAATGTAATAATATATTAACATATCAATGTAATAATTCATATATTACAGTAATTAGCATGGTAACTTAAATTAGTAACGACAATAAATTGTCGGAAATGGGTATATATCAATCAATACATGATAGGTTGAGTTTAAAAAGGTGCCATTCATCCCATAATTGGGGACAGGAGAAATGGGCTAGGCCATTACTAGTGTTGCAATTTTAGATAGAAATTGTGAACAATTAGTAGGAAATTGAGCATAATAGAAGCTTTAGAGTTTGGATACTGATGCCTTCATCGTGCAACAAAATCTATGTGGAACGCACTTCAGTCCCCAGTCCACTGCATCACTCTGCTTCGTGGGTCATCGTACGCGTATTGAAGTCACTCCCGCGTAATAATTACGAGCACTATACAATGAACAAGAGAGACCTCGGCATGACATTGAACCCCGGTCATGCATGCTCTCTAGAAGGTATGGATGCTCTCCTAAGCATCTTAATACTCTCAAGAGACTATATATATTCATCAGAAGATAGTCATGGATGTTCTCTATAGATTACGTTTGCTCCACCACTGAGAATGTAAATATTCTCAGTAGACTTATATGCTCCCCAAGAGATACATAAACTCTTGAATGTGTATAATGTCCGTCATCATTAACGCAGAGGTGACCTCGGGACGTGCACAATGACCAACGGAGTAGAGCGACGTGGTGCATTCCCTGTAGTTGCGCCGTTGCGGTGCGGCAAATATTTCTCATCATGTAAATGGTGTTGTGGCAACCTCGATACCTCAAGTCCGTTTAATATATAATGGAAAGACGATCGTCTCACCATATGGACTAATAAGAGGATACGATTTGCAAGAGAAACTGTACGCTGGAACCTTTGCAAACATTAGTCTAATATCAAGTGTTCCGTGTAACATCCAATAGGACCAACACGTTGAATGGTCATTAGACTATACATGACTATGGTGTTAAAACTTTTCCGGGAGGCCCAACCATCGTCGCTTACTATTGCCCCCCCCCCCCCCCCCCCCCCCCAGTGTTGCCCAAACCCAGCACTATGGGCCCAGTATGACCAATAATTTAGGGGGTGGATAGGGCTGTAAACGGATCCGGATAATATTCAGATCCGATTCGAATTCGTATCCGATTATCTGGATATTATTTGATTAACAAATATTTGGCGGAACGGATTTCGGATACAGATATAATCCGATAATAAACGGAGCGGATTTCGCTTACTATTGCCCCCCCCCCCCCCCCCCGAGTGTCGCCCAAACCCAGTACTATGGGCCCAGTGTGACCAATAATTTAGGGGGTGGGCATTCTACACGTTTGGTTTTTGTACAATGGGGCCCGCCCACTTCCAACGTGCAAAAATAGTTTCTCATATTTTAGAGGAGTAATATTTAATACTTATCCGAATGGTCAGACTCAATCAAATATTATCTTCTCTCATGTAGTAGTAGGATTTTTTTTCTTGTGAGAACAGATGACTCGAACGAGCAGGTCGAGCATTGAGCATTGCAAGTGCTCGACCCAGCATTAAACATTGTTCAATTTTGAGAGGAACGTTTAAACTGCTGTGATGGACCCATTTGATCATTCATTTCCCCAACTACATGCACCCGCACATGTTACTGTATATATATAAATATAAGATTCCACCTCTCAATTATAAGAAAGAAAAGTACGGTTTGTCCGGTGACCCAGCGGCGGCGGCCCCATTTCAGAGGACCAGTCGACCGCCAGTCTGGCGAGCCCCACCCCTTCCCTCTTCTCCATCTTTCGTAGTCACCTTGTCACCTTCCTCCTTCCCATGACCACATCCCATGTCTCCTCCCACTAATTCCCCGCTGTGGTTGTTGCCTCTCCAGATCTCCCTCATCTCTCTGTCGTTACCACCCAGCCCCTCACCAGTAGCACTGCCACCAGATCCACCCCCATTCCCCCCCCCCCCCCCTTCCCTCCCTCAAATCCTTGCGTTTATTTCTGATCTCACTTCTCTGAGATGCGCATCATCCGAACTATTTTTGCTATCTTACTGCACACATGAGTTGTAGCCGCCCTCTATTAGAGTGAACCAGCTGCGCCCCCACTTCACTTTGACATAGCATCTCTCCTGCATCAACAAGTTTCTCTCGATCCTGTCAGTTGGCTCGGAGTCGCTCATGTTGTGAAAAAAATTATACCAAAAATATTAAAGCATGCGCCACCTATTTCAAATCCTGTGATTCACTTTCTAAGGGCATGCCCAATAAAAGATTTGGTAACACCGGTGTGGGGAATTTTCATGCTAAGATTTTTAACAATCGCGCGAACATTTCTAAATAAATTCAAGTGGTTTCGATTTTTGTGCGGATTGAATTTTCGATTGAGGAGAGAGAGAGAGAAGTCACGTCTTCTCTTCCCGTGGTCGAAAATAGGTCTTCTACCACTTTTGGATGGCTTTTGGGCAAAAGACAACGGAAAGAAAGAAATAGGCGATAGGAAAAAGTTGTTTTTAATGTTTTCCTCGAACGCGCATGGATGGCAAGATCTTGTCGTCCGTGCCGTGAAAGACGCGGACGATAAAAAGTCACAGTATTTCACGCCATGTTGGTTTGCAAAATCAAATTTTCTCGATTTTTCACTTTTTGACAATTGATACGGAACGTGCTCTAGACTATGATTCATAGTACTATATAATATAAAATTATATATATATATAATATTAGGATGCAAATGGGCCTAGGCGGCTAGGAGTCTGCAGGTTGGCCCTCGACACGATTTTAAATAAACTTGAGCCGAAAATGATAACATGCTGATCTTGTCCTAGCACGCACGAGATAGCTTGGGAATGCAACTAAGAGCCCAAGTTTGCCTTGCTTGGCATAACCTGGCTCAATATTGTCATGGTTTGTGCGCGAGATTATGGTCAATTGTAGTCCCATATCAAGAACAAATTAAAGGATAAAGACTTCATATGGAGAGTGTTGGGCCTCTTAAATGACAAGTCATTTTAACACTGGTTTCTAAGGTTGTTAGCTCTAATGATTATGAGGAAACAGAGAGCACCTAAACGTCCTAGAATAAGCACTGCAGGAAGAGGTTATGACCAAGGTTAGTGCCATACCGAGAACAAAGTGAAGGTTAAAAATTTCATATGGGGAGTGTTGGGCCTCTTAAATGATTAATTATTAAAATGACTATTTATTTTGAGATGATTTCGGGCTCCCTAATACCCGCATCTTAATAAACAATGGACACAACTAGCCCACACACGCACCGATGTGAAGAGTTTCACTTGTGCAACATTGCCCACCTTGCATTAGGCGTGACGGTACATCTACTGTTGTTTTGAAAAAGGAATTTTTAAAATACGTACCTCATCATCTATATTATGAATAGTACATTTGTCATTCTGATCACAGTCTATAAAAAAAATTGAGATTCTATATCTCAAGTTGTACGCATGCATGTCGCTTCCATCACTTTAATCGTATTAGTACTTCTGTATTGTTTATTTGTTTTACTCTTATGGTCGATTGATGATCGTATTATATATGCACTCCATCATATATATCCGCCATTTTTTTTTCAATCGGGGCCAAACAAAGTGGGAGCTGGGCGCCGCGACTATTTTTGGCCCTGTAGCGAGCTCTCACTCGCTGGGCTCAGTATGGACCTGCCCAGTCGTGACCGATGAACACTCCAGCTTTTTTATTAATTAATCATTAATAATTATAAATGTTATCACTGCTATCAATAATATTTTCTTATTCTCTTACACGAGACGAATCTTAAACAGAAGGGTAATGGCCAGATTATCCCCAAAGGTAACTATCTGTACGGGAAACTCCTCCCTCTATATAAGCAAACGCAAAAAGCAGAGTGGAAAGCCATCACTCTTTCCGATCCTCGTGCAGAAGCACCGAGCTTTGCAAAACCAGCGGCCCAGCCCTCTATTTAACCAGAAAACGCCAGCAATCACATGGTCTCTCCTGGCACCCACAGAAAGAAATTAAGATTCTTATTAGCATTATTTAATTCAATTTGCTTTTACATGCAGGTGCCTGCCTAAGAAATAAGAATACGTTCTTGTGACAGTTTCCTAACGCCGACCTTGCTGCTGGAATAGAAAAGGGGTCTAGTGGGAGCAACAAGCTACGAGCAATCTTCCTTATGCCAGGGTGTTTTGCCACTTTGGCCAGGGTTAGCGCATGTAGTTGCCATCAATATTTCTCCACTTAATTAGGTCTAGATTGGAATGGTGATTAGCATTAATTATTTGGCAGCTATATAAAACCTCCGGCTATCGCCACATGCATCATCAAGATAACGCCGCGGGGGAGAGTTAAGTTTAATATTCTGCAACTGCTCATATTATATTAATGAAAGTGCTACAGCCATAGAAACAAGCATGCAAACCCATTGCCATAATAGAAATTCTGTGGCTGACGAAGCTGCTCCCGGACTGATTGCACCAGGGTAGAGGGCAGGCTCAGGGTTGATGTCGCAGGTTCCGAAGGTGGCATTTACCTGTTGTTAGAACATACATAAAGTTGATTTGGAATGTAGCGAACAAAGTTCTTACGAATCTTGCAGTATGCAGGCTAGCTCAGAAAGGTTGGTATAGGGGTTACCTTACAGCTAGCTATATTGTCACAGCCACAGACCATGTGGCCATTTGCAATGTCCACAGCTCCAGGTGCCCCATGTCCGTCACTTCTCTGGGAGATCAAGAATTAAAGTTTTCAACAAATTAAGACGATAGATTTGTTCTTTGGGAGTACTGCAGCAGTTGGGAGTTAAGACGATAGTAAGTATATATCTACCTTGTAGAAGTCCACGGCTACGTAGTTTGGCCATCGATTGCCCGACAGGTTATGGCAGGTGTTGAGCATGTTAACCAGCGGATCCGAGTTGTCTTTGCATGCATTTAACAGGTTGGGGGCATCTGGGAAGTAATTCATGAGGACCAGCGATCTCGTCGTCGTGTTCATGGGGGATGACTCCGCGCGGTTGGGGCAGGATCCCCGCTTCATCCCACCATTTCCGTCTGCGACAGCACAACAAACCAGATGCGGATTATATGTATATATATATATATATATATATATATATATATATATATATATATATATATATATATATATATATATATATGTTCATCTGTCATCTAATCCTAAGGATAAGTGAGATGGTTAAAGTTCTTACACTGGTTCTCCACGACGTATCGCCACTCGTAGGCGATGCCCTCCGAGGCCTCCTTGGCAGACTTGGACGTGAAGACCAGCAACCGCTGGTTCTGGCGGATCATGTCGCTAAGCAGTGGCCAGTCCTCGCCGTTCTTGGGCATGCGAGAGACCGGGAACCAGTACTTCCTCAGCCCGGCAGCGTCGAAGACTTTGGTCAGACCCCCGGGGGAGGCGTAGTCCTCGAGGAAGATGGTGATGACCTCCGTTGGGTTTGCTTCCAGGAAGGCTCGGATCTCTTTCAGCACGTAATGGCAGGTTGCTGGTTGATATGAAACATCAAAGAGAGGTTAACTTCAACTCCTCTCTCTCTTTTCATGGTTGTGGGCGGGGAACAGATATGATGATTGGGGTGGCGAACGCCAAGGGGCACTTACGAAGGAGGTGACATTGTAGCAGACGCCACCAAGGAGTGGCACAGCCAGACGTCGCTCTGGAAGTCGTACATATCCAGCATCAACCCTCTGACCCCATTCTGCACCCATATAATAATGGCACCAGATTAACCAAGATTCGGGAAATTTTAATGCAAGCTTCGGGCCGTCCAGGTGGAGTTGTTGAGGTTGTGGGGCAGAAAACATTGATGCTGGCTTCCAAGCTAGGGTCCGTTTGTTTCTATGTAAAATTTCTCACCAGAAAAAGTTTTTTAGGAAAATTTTATTCATTTCTTCATTTGGTATCATGTAAAAGTAAAATTTGTAAAAACAAATCCTAAAACTACCGAATTTTGGCATCCGCGCAAAAAGCACGGATGCCTTTTTCCGGTTTGCATCGGCTGCGCCATTTTGCCCGGAAACATGAATGTACTATTCATTCAAGATGGACTTTTATTTTTGTTCCACCCATTTAAATAATGTTTGTTAAATTTAATTATTTTTCATTAGTTAATTTATTTTTTACTTTTTTATTAAATATATGTAGAATATTATTCATTTAAATTGTGTTTTTATTTTATTTCTCTTATTTTAAATATATTTGTCAAAGTTGCTTATTTTTCATTAGTTATCTATTTTTTATTTTTTAAAATATTAAAAATAAAAAAATAAATAAAATAAAAAATTGATGAATAGTATTATTACACAAAAAATATATGACTCTCTCTCATTTGAATAGATCATAAGATCTCATATCCTTCCATACAATTTTATATTTTCCTAACAACCAAATAAACAATGACGTTTTCATTTTCACGGAAAAGTTATTCCGTGAAAACTATTTTCCTCTGAAATTATTTTACATACAACCAAATGGACCCTAAACCTGTCATGCATGAACAGAACCATGTAAAGGCCCGATTTCGTGCTCGAACATGCTGCACCAACCGTGAAGACTGAAGACCCTCCTATCCACCTACCCCGGCAGAAGCATTAACCCACAAAGTTCAATTTTAGGTGGGATCGACAGTAGTACTGCATAAAGTTCTTGGCAATAACTTAGAACAATCAAATGGTGCTCCAGCTTACTTTGTGGTACTGCTGTTTAGAAGGACCGAAGGCCCATCTTCTGTCGGTGTCATACCTAAGGAAATTCTTTATAAAAGTGTGAGAATCAACCGAGAAGGCAAATCGAAAACGTCCAGGGAATAGAACTGAAAGAAATGGGGACTGTACAGCTACCCTGCGTGGCTTGTGCTGTGGCTTCACTAACTGAAAAATCACAAGTACTTTTTTTTGTTTGTGGAAAAGTAGCCTATTATTTTCTCTTTTAGAAATATCTTATGAACTTGCTCCCCGTGGAATTTAAACTCCTAATCTTGGAGCACATGGATAACGAGATAAGGGGATATTAGTAAATTATCTATAGATTATTCATATTTATAATTTTTTTGATTTGAGATGGTTTAAATAAGAGATAAATAAGAAGGTGATAATTTTTAATATGATGTGATGTAACAGAGTATGTATAATAATTATTTTTTATAATTAATTTGATAGTCTTTAAATATGTATAAAGAAAGATACATAATTATTTAAAATAAATATTATATTTAATAAGTCATCTCTAAAGATAACTTTTATCCCCTTCCATAAGTGAGATAGTAATTCTCTTTTTATCACTTTTTTATTTTGAATAATTTTTATCACATCTATTTATCCTATCCCAATTATCAAACTGGACTTAAAAGTTAAAACAGGTTCTAAAAAGACGGATGGATAAAACGGGGCACAAGACTCGGGAAAAAACGGCGTCGCAGAGCGCCTTGATCAGGGCTCCTTCGGGACGCAACTAAGCGGGGCGAGGCCTCGGCCGGCACGGCTTCCCTGCCCACGCAACAAGCGAAACAAGCAACAAGAACTATGATGTCGACGTCGACAGCCCTGGTGATGGTAAGTGGTAGCGAGAAGAGAGACGACACGGTGGAGACAAGCACCACGGTGGGGATCCCCTTTAGAAGCCTTAGAACAGAGCAAGATCGAAATAATAAGAAGACATCAGAAGATGGCTCTACATACGTTGAGCTGGGCGGTGATGGTGTCTTGCTGGTTGGTGGGCGCGAGCACGACGGCTCCGGTGGCAGACTTCTCGCCCAGCCGCGCGAAGGAGTTGTGGGTCGTCAGCCACGAGTACCTATTGAAGGGCAACCCCGTCCCCTGTCCAATTAATCCATCAGACCCGAAGAAAAGAACAGGATTTTGAGAGCTAAGAAGAACGATGAACAGAAAATTAAGGACCATCATCTGGGAACAAAAATGGAGGATGGAACAACGAATAGGAACTAACAATTTCTGCAAGAACAGAGAAACAACAAGGGAAACCTTGGTTTGGGGATCGGTTGGTTTGACCCGGGTACACCTCGGCCGGATGTTGCCGTCGGCGAGGCAGGTTTCACAATGCAGCCCGGCGTCACAGTTCCTGTCCAGAAGGCAGATCTTTCCCACCTGAAGAGCAGACAAACCCGAGCAAACAGAACTCAAACAGCAAACCCAGGAATCGAGAACAGATGATATAGGGAACGCGAAGGTGCCGGAGTACAGCAAGAGAAGATGAACACCTTGTTTGCGGTGGTCTCGGCGACGAAAAGGCCGACTAGCGCAAGCAGCAATAGCAGTGCTCCGTTGGCTCCCTGCAGACACAGGCGGGAACAGAGTTCAGAAGCAGGCGATTGTGGTCGTATGCGCCTTCAAAAGAGATGGTGAAATAGAGAGAAGCGAAGCAGAAGAGGAGTTCCACTCTACCTTCATCTCTGACCGAGTGACCTCCCTTCCTCTCCCACTCAGAGAGAGAGAGAGAGAGGGGTGGGCGGGGGCAGGTGTCGAAGTGGGGGAACGAAGAACGAGGAAGTATATGGTGTTTTGGGTTCAGCGGTGGGCTACAAGTGAACAAAAAGCCATGCTTTCTTGAGTTCTTTGTTCCTTCGCTGGGACAGTGCTATACTTTCTTAACCACACTAATCACATCCCCAAGTTAGCTACAAAGATAGATTACTGCTCTAAGATGAGCTGGTGCTATGATAGAAAACAAACTTCTAACAGAAATTGATTCCCGGTCCATTTTAGAATAGGTGAGTTAATTTTTAGTCCAGGCGTTTAGAAATATCAATGTCCGGTCCTTTTTTGACCCAATTTTAATTTTCAATCCAAAATAGATGGAAACCGTGAAATTTGGTTATGAGAATATCATAAATACCCTACTTAATTAATAAATATTATCTGGCTTGCCATTTCTTTTAATTCTAAGTCTTGGTTTTAGATTTTGATCTTTTATCTTTAATGTTTATGTAACGTCTTGAAAATTTTAATGGTTGGAAAAATATAAATAATGTGGTTATTACATATTAATATTATCGTTAGATTGAAATAATTAAAATTTAGAATTAATTAGTGTTAATAAACGTTATCTCAGTATAATATACAGAGGTGCACATTTCGATAAGGCGACACCAAAAAACTATAACAAAATGAAATCTGAAAACACCATAATTTTTAGAAAAATATGGTGATATCAGAAATATAAATATCTGAATTTGTTGACTTACGGATTTCGAGATTAAGTCGACGCAACTAATTTTCAGGTGATTTTTCACCCAGTGTAAAATAAAATCTAAAAATTAAACTAAAATCACCATAATTTGTAAAACCATCACATTAACCTATGATTGAAATTTTAATACAAATAGACACTATTTGAACACAGTTACATAAGATCTAATGGGTCAGCTGATTTATGGTCCAATTACGATAATATTTTGGGGTTTTATAAAACTTCACCAACGGCGGCGTCAAGATGTTGGATTTAAAATTAGAAAGTTAACAGTCAAAGGATCTAAAATTATATTTTTTGGTCTTTGGACTACAAATTAATTAACTTTATTAATTTGGACCGGATATTAATTTTCCCAACTTCTAAAGTAGAGCACTCAAAAGGACATAAAATTTTGAAACTTAATAAAACACTTCCTGACTATTTATGGTGTATTAGATAGATTACTGCCCTGGCTTCCTTGCTCAGTTACTCCATTTGTCCTCTCTCCTCCGCCCGGGCTTCACCGTCGCCGGGTCCCCGGCGCGCCGACCGCCACTGCCCCCGCCCTGCGCGCCCTGGATGGTCCGCAAAGGCGCACGACCCAGACCCTGCCTCTCCAAACGTGGCGGACGTGTTAGCGTGGCCTTCGGTGCCGTGAAAGTGGGTGGCCGTTCTGAGCCGGTTGCAGCTTTTGTTCAAACACCTGCCGCGCCAGTCTACAACATGGTACAAGGACCAGCTGACTCTATTCTACAAATCTTATCATGAGAGCCGCAGTTATGTCTACGGATTCCCATTTGTTTTAACTTCCGCTCAGCACTGCACCGCATGGCTTCCACCAAACGTGAGACCCACCATCTACGCTAAGCTTTGCAGCCTGTCAAACACTTTCTTGCAGCCTGGTATTCTGTAGATTTTGACGCACTCAAGTGTCATAATTTGCCGGTACATACAAAACTTAGTTGGCATGTATCATCCTTTGTGGGAATATTGTAGTGATACGCAAGCGATAAGCTTGCTATGTTTGTCTGTTAATGGTATGTCTAATGGTACATATAATATATGGCGTTGAAGCAACTGCCTTTTGGTAGGCAAGGGAGAAGGGAAAGCTATTAAAAACTCAAACTAAGATAAGTCTTCTAAGCCAAGGTCAAGAACATGAGTAAAACAGCTTAATTAAATTTATTACTAGTAGAAACCTGATGCATATAATTATATCTAAGCAAATGTAGGTCAATGGCCGGAGAGGTGGCTTTAATTTCTCTCCAGATCTCCTTGTGCATTACCCAAGTTGAAAAGTGTTCTCACGTGTACGTATCTCCATCGGAATTATTCTTTGTATTTGTGGTCTCTAGTGGGTAATTAAGGATAATAGTGATTGGAGCTTATATGGACCCACCCAATTAAGCTCTCCTTTTTAGTCTTTTTCTGTTGTGGTGTGACTGGATCCACAATATTAGAGTCAGATTTGGACTCTAAGTCAAATTTGATTGGGACTCTAGGTTGGAGATTAGCATCATGAGCTATACTTCAACTTAGACTCTCGGATAAGTATTAGGAGGCAGTCATAATGGGATCAGGGGGTGGAGATGTACAACACTTGAGACGTGATCGAGGGAGTGAGTGTTCGGTCGGCAATCACCATCGGGGAGAAAGATATAATTCTTTTGTTAATTGAAAGAGCGATTTCTCCATACAATCTCTCTCTCCTTCTATATATGTGTTGTCTGTGCTCATCTTGTGATCATAAAACCCCAATAGTTTTCTTCTCTTTTCCAATGGGAGAATGCATGAGTTAAAAGGGGAGAAAGAAGAGATGATGAAGACGTCGTCGTTGTTTCTCCTTCATTGCCTTTGGATGGTCATATCTGTGTACAAATTAAATTATGTACAATAACAAACAAATAAGTGAAGGCTTTGCGTAAAGAAACCAATAGGCTGAATCTTTCTAGTGTTTATCTTGCGTACAAAGTGTTACCCCTTAAGAGGAAGATGCTTCAATGGGGATTAATTGTCACATGCAGGAAGAGTTGGGCGGAAGCTAATACTCTCCTAATTAGATAGCTAACATCGGGGATCCAAACTTGGACAGTGGTTGAAATTAACTAAATTTTTTTGGAGATAAAATAAGAATTGCATTTTAAATAAGTCACTAACCTGTGCGTGGAGGAGGGCTGATCCAAATTAACCTTATCATATCTAGGTCGGAAAAAATTGACTTGACGCAGACTGGACTCGAGCGGGACTAGACTAGTTCATACCATATTTGGGCCCTGTGACGCCTGTCCATACTGATTTGGGCTTCTTGAGCCAAATGGGGGAGGGGCCTTTGAATGAGGTTATTAAAGAGTTGCTAATTGCTATTCACCAGTTGTCTCACATTTCTGAGTTATAATTATAGGAAAATATTTTATGTAACCCAACATGTGATATGGGCCTAATGTCAAAGAATTAGGTAGTGTCAACATTCGGAGCAAAAAGATAGAGTTTGACACTAAATAAAAAGCAAACCATACACCTTTATTGGAGAATACCAGACACTATATCAACAAATTGAATTTTCGTAAGAGATTCTAATGTGGTCTGTTTAGCCGACCAAAATGAAGAGGTGTCATCCAGCTGACTTGAGGCACCCGTCGGCTAGCTGAGATAGAGGGTTTAGCCAGCCGAAAGCCTCAGTTGGCTGACTTGGAAGATGCCCGAGGTGAGGTCAGTTTGGCCTACTGGAGTTTGGTTTACCAAGGTGGAGTCAACCAAAAAGAGGGATTCAGACACTGTCATGTCTTCGATTGAGGATAATCCAACTTGTAAGTTAGTCAATCTTGAGAGAACGTTCTCGAGGTCAACCCTCAGACGGTTAAGTTAGTGTGACTCAGTTCTAGTTTGTCTGTAAGAGAGAGAGACAGAGAGAGAGAGATTGAAGGGATGGACCTTGCTATGTGTTTTGTCTCCCCTGTCTTACTAGTGACTGTTCGCCTCTTCTTGAAGATGGCCCTCGATGGGGGAGTTCTAGATTTTGGTATAGGATTAACTTTCCTTTCAAGACACTTTGTTTTCCTCTTTTTTTGGTTCTTAATGGACCAATTTGGGCCAAGCTCGAAGAAGTGGCCCAGGGGCCCTATCCAGGTCTTTCAAAGATCAAATTATCACTGTAAACTACCTGATCAGTTTATCTGGAAAAAGTTGTGCATTATAATTGACCTAATAACGAAAGCGAACATACTTCTGTAGCAGCTTTATGGTTGAACTAGATTGTTGCGTGCACACTTCATAAGAAAATTGTCATTGATTTACGTACGGAAAAGTGCATTCATGACGATATACATATACAAAAATGTTATCTGCGCATCGCAATTTTGTCCCTTTAACATATATATGTTGGAGGTTTCCAAACTAATGTATGCCTATATATGTGTGTTGTAGGTACATATATATCCAAATAATGTTATTCCCATAATTTTATTTCATATTAAATATGACTCGTAATCCGTCTCGATTAGATGATTCATCTGAGTTATCCATTCATGTCCCTTGGAGAAGATTTCTTTCTCTCGTTAAACCATGCATTCAACACCAGGAACAACTCCATTTTAAGATAAAGTGTTATTCGATATCAGAAAAGAAAACAAAAAAAAAAGATATCAACTATTGTTTTCTTCGATTATGCAAGTTTGTAGCCTACAAGTGTGTCTATTATATGAGAAATGCTATGCTCCTGACATAGCGGACGTGGAGGGGCCGCGCCCCTCCGCGCGCGCGCCGCGTGGAGGGGCGGACCCCCCGCATTAAATGCACCTATTTTTTTATTTACAATTTGTGCACACAAATATATCATTTTGTGCACACAAATAATACACAAAAAATAAAAAAAAAAATACAGCATTTAATGTGGGGGCCCGCCCCTCCACGCAGCGCGCGCGCGGAGGGGCGCGGTGCGGGGAGCGTAGCATTTCCCCTATTATATTTGTCCTAGTAAGAAATATGGGCCTGATGTGGAATAACTATGGGACTCCAGTACGGGGAAGCCCGACTGCCCAAGGCCCAGTGAACTCTTTGGCCCATAATCGGATATATGAGTTCTTCAGTAGCTCTCTTGACTCCGCAACATTACAACAGATGGAATGCTGCGTCGTTTTCTGGTGTCGAATAAAAAGTTATAAGCAATATGCTTAATTGGGACATATATAAGTCCTTAAATATAACGAATTACAGAGTTGCCGCTATTCCATGCACATCTTTAAATAACCAACTCAAATTAGTCCAAAAAGTACACCGCGATTACCCTAATTTTGTCCACATGGTTCGTCTCCTATGAGTTAATTCTAAACATATTAACTAATTAGATAATCTTTGCAGATGAAACTTTGTTGGGCTGACTATCTAGAACATCCCTATCACGGCAGAAATTTTGCAATATCGATCTCTTGGCGGGAGTTATCTGCCAGAGTAATCTTAAACGTAGATGTACGTACGTAAAGTTATAAGAGTACGTAGTTTCTAAAACAAATGCATATATAGAAACGACAACTAGAACATTATATATGTGTCAGGAAATTATACATCCAAATGACCCTTGTTAAATTGCGTAACTGAGTTATTACAGGGCGTGCTCGTTAATTCATATGGCTGGGCTTTGATAAAGCACTCTTAATTAGTAATACCTTATCCCTGGCTGGGATTGGATGAAGCATTCTTAATAGGTAACACCTTACAGGGCATGCTCCTATATATATATCATATATATGTAAATAATTATATCTATATAGTCATCCATCATCGGACAAGTTAAGAGCTTTTCTTGGGAAACATCACCACCACTGGACTTGAGACGACATGGCGGCGTTGGTCGATCCACTTCAGGAATCCGAACACCACGGAGCTCTCCTGCTGGCTATCCATGTCAACCTCCACGCTCAGTGTGAACCCTAGCTCCTGGTTCTTGCTGCTGAAGCTGAGGGTCTCCGGCACCACCCGAATCGTCATTCCCTCCGGAGACAACGTCACTGCCCGGTAAACAGCTGCATCGTCTCCCACATTCTTGAGCACCCTGGCGAACTCCCTCGCCACCGGGGACCCCGCCTTGTAGTTCGAGACGACGGAGATGAAAGAAGGATAGTTGAGGTCTGTGCGGTTGTGCACACACCTCCAGTCCGTCCGCCTCGTCACCGCCGCCATCTGACGCCTGCTGTACCCTAGCCCGCACAGGAAGTTGATGTAGTCCTGCTCCTGCATGTCGTACACAAGGCCGGGATCCATGGCCCTGTTGGGGTTGATGTGGCCGGCGCCAAAGTCCAGCGGCGTGGCCGGCAGGCCGTTCCCTTCGTCCTTTATTGTTTGCAGCGTGTTGTCCACGGCCGTCGCGGTGGTCATCATGGCGGAGCGGATGGCTGCGGGGCTCCAGTCCTTGTGGACCGCCTTGATCAGAGCCGCCAGCCCGGCGACATGGGGCGTAGCCATTGACGTCCCCGAAAGCAGCGCGTAGTCCGTAACCAGCTTCAACCCCCCGACCTCTGCGAAGGGCTTGTTGGGGACCCAAGCTGCCAGCACGTCCTTCCCCGGCGCGAGGACGTCCGGCTTCAGCACGCTGGGGGTGATGGGGTTCGGGCCTCTCGAAGAGAAGTCTGCCACTTGGGGTGCCGGCCTCGTGCCGACCTTCGTTAGCACGAAGGACATCTCCTTCACCGTCGCATTGCTTGCTTTCATGGCGTACTCCTTGACAGCATCGGTGGCTGCAGGCCTTATTACCATGCTCGGGATTTTGTAATCTTCCAGGAACAGGATCGATGGGTCGTTGAGGAAGATCCCCACGAGGGCACCGGCCGACGCGACCTCCTCGAGCTGGTCAGAGATGTCGACTTCGTCGCTAAGATCGCATAGGACCGCCTTCCCTGAAACTTGCGCCCTGTCCAAAGACTCTCTTCTGCAAATAGCCTTGTCTGCTTCGTCCATGCCGTAGTACAGAGGCACGACGGGAATGAAAGCCTTCAGAGGGAAGTAGGAGGTCCCCTCCACAGCGACCCCATTTCCGAGAGTCACTCTTGCCAGGAAGCTGCGGTCGATCGTCCCGGCGCCTACGGTGGTGATCCATGGGGCACCGTTGTTGATGGTGGCTGGTTCTCTACTGTTGCCGGCGGCGCATACGACTGTGATCCCTTTCTGCACGGCAGAAAGGGCCGCGATGGCGATGACGTCCTTGTGGTAGGGTAACGGCCCTGTCCCCAGGGACAGCGACATGACGTCGACGCCGTCGGCGATGGCCTTGTCCATGCCCGCCAGCACGTCCGAGGCGTGCCCTCTGCCATCGCCAAACAAGACTTTGTATATGGCGATCCTCGCACATGGGGCGACCCCTCTGGCATTCCCCTTGGCGTAGCCGAAGTAGTCGACGTCGGCCACGCTGGTGCCGGCCGCCGTCGACGCCGTGTGGCTGCCGTGCCCGGAGGAGTCCCTGGGGGAGTCGTCGCCGAGCATCGTGGACATGTTTAACTCTTTGGCACTGAACCCCTTCTTGAAGGACCGGGCTCCGATCAGCTTCCGGTTGCACAGAGACGAGTCGAACTGGGTGCCGTTCTCGCACGCTCCCTTCCACCTTGCCGGAACCCGCGGCATCCCCCGGTCACCGAAGCTCTTGCTCTCCGGCCAAACGCCGGTGTCGATCATCCCGATGATGACGTCGTGGGCATAGGAAGCGGCGGGCCATATGCCTGCCTTGCGGCTGAGGCCGAGGAAGCTAGGGGTGTGGGTGGTTAAGAGCTTGACGGTGGAGTCGGGGTGTGTGGCCACATGGGCCGGCGAGTTCTCCAGCTCTGACAGCTCGGAGGACGTCATCCGGGCGCTGAAGCCATGCACGGCGTGGCTGTAGGAATAAAGGAAATTGTCGTTGTCGTTGCCATCGAACTGGGCCCTGCCGGAAGCGGACGCCACGGCGGATCGGTGCCAAGACTCGTGGGTGGGGAACGAGTCTGGCTTCTGAGAATGGTCCATCTGGACGATGTAGGTCCGGCGCTCCTCGGTGGAGGCCAATACGGCCGGCGATCCCAGGCGACCGAGGAGCACTGGGAACCATACTAGGAGGTGCAGGAGAAGACCCAACGAAGCTCCCATCTCCGGTCACCCTCTGGGGCTTAAGAAGCAGTCAGTGGGAGGCGTATAGTGCTTGGAGGGAGCGAGGAGATGCTGGCTCAGGTTCTGGTGTTGGCTTCTCTATATATAGGCCGGCCAATCCCCCCATGGGCCATATCCATGAAGAAATCTCCATGGTTTTAAATAAGGATAATTATAAAAAAATAACCATCTTACACACGTAATTGCAAAAAATTTCACTTTATCTAGATATATTGACAAAGACATACCAACTAAAATAATCTGTTTACATAAATAAATGGCAGAATATTCTTCTTGCTTGTTTACTGCAACTAACATCTGATGGTCCATTAATAGAGGAGTACTTTGATACTAATTGTATTTAATAGGATTATTCTTCATATATATTTCGTAACATGGTTATTTTTACATTAGAAAGTCGAAATTAGGAATACTTTTTAAAGATGGTTAGGATTGAACTCAATGTAATTTCATGATTTATGTGACGACAAGTAGCTAGGATCACCTCTATAGGTTATTTATATCGGCATGTACATATATAAACAAGGGTGGTATATATATTTCTTTATGCATATAAGAGGATCAATTCTACAATGGTACGTACATCATTGTGCATGGCAGGAGTTGGCAAATGGGTGCCTCCCGTAGATGAAGCTCTTACCACGTTTGGTATTAATGGCAATTAAGTGATTAATGTAGGGTGGAGAAAATATTATATACGACCGTGACAAATTAAATTCAGGATAGAAAATTTTATTAAAAATATTTTTAACATGAAGTCTTTTACATTTAAATTTTATTACTGATCAAATGAATCAATTACACCACCTCGCGGTGGACAACAAGTGTACCCTTCTTTCACCTCTCGTTAAAGTGTAAATGTTATATGTTTAATTAATTTTTTTTTTAAAATAATTCTTATCTTAAATCTTACTATATATAAACTAGCAATGCGGACAGGGACAAGGATCATCTATGCTAGCTTTTGCTGCATTCCATCCTGACGTGCAGCTCAGTGTTACTCCTTAATTTCTAGGGCAGAATCCCTTTCCATATCGCATGGCAGGTTCGTTCTTACGTTGTTTGTTTTCTACACATATCTTCTTCGGGGAAATGCCTGCATGAACTCGTCTGTCGACCGGCTCTCACTGCCTGTCCTGTTTTTCCCCACATTTCCTCAACTGCCTCCGCACCCGCGAATCTATCCTACTAGTGCTTACAAGAATCTTGCATGGCTGGGAATGTCCGATGCTTGCAATTAAAAGACGTAAGTTCTGTCATTTTGTCTCCTTTATGTAATACCCTGCTGGATGCTCCTTTTGCGACCAGGGCGATGAAGTTATTCAGATTTGTAATACGTACTCGATCGCCTAACCATGCACGACAAATAAAGACACTGCCACGATCAGCATATATGGCGTCAAAACTTTCACACTACGACTACGTACGTTGGTGTGTCTCTACCACATATAGCACGATCAGCTTTTGCATAGAATATACCTCTCCAACAACATTCTGATCATTAAGTAAAGTACGTGAAGGCGCAGTTTGTTTCTAAACATGGGTGCCACTTGAGTGGGCCGTACCGAAGTCGTTGGCTATAGCCTTAGAGGAAGTGTGAATGGGGACCCATCCCACATTTGTTAACTTGTTCGTCAGTTTGTCCGCCAGGGCTCAGACGGATCGATGTTATTGCCGAGAAGGACCACTCCAATTATCCACTTCCTTGTTAATTCAACTGGGCTTTTATGTTACCGCGCGCAGCATCTCATCCATCACATCTTTTTAGAAATATTTGTTGCACACGAGTGATAAGATATCAGTACGTGCTCTTATTTTCTCATTAAAGAAGCCAAATCTCGATTATGATGCTACTAGAATTTGAGAATAGAGTGGTCATCTTAATTTGTCAGGAAGAAGACCTGTATACAAGAGGAAAGAAGGAGGGGAAAGTGGGAGCTGAGATTAAGATCTCAAACAGTTAGAGCAAATGATCGGAATCAGACAAGAGCTAGAGTAGGGAGGATAAGTGATTCGAGATCGCTCCCTGCAATAATATGAGTGTGGAATTTTACATACCGCTAGTTAAAGGATTTTCTCGAAGATTATAGTGGCAACCGAGTCTTTCCAATGCTCCCATGAGATGTGGATATGCTTAATTAGGGCTAGGGTCATAGATGTGATTACTAAATGGCCATTATGGATTTCTATGCTCGTTGCGAGGATCGTGGGTGGTAATCCACGCCAACAAAGTGGGGGAAGGTGATGAGATTAAGAGCTCAAACAAGAGCTAGAGCAAGGAGAATGAGTTGATTCGAGATCACTCCCTTAATAAGATAAGTGTGAAATCTTACATATCTCTAGTTGAAATCTTGCATATCTCTTGATTAATTGACATGCAATTTAGAAGTTAGCTTGTCTAACTAATACTATTGATATAATTAGTACCATGTGCATCTTGTTTACTTGATACATTGGTCTTAATGATTAAATGATGTCTTTACCTTATACAATTTTAGAATGACTGCAACTGCAATTATCTAACCTAATCTCAGGTTTCTACCCATTCTCACAGGTTACCCTAGGCTATTGAAGATCAAATAACTCTCAAGTTATTGATTCCTCGAACCATGCTCTGATACCAACCCTGACACGTCTCGTCATTTAATATTTTCATAAATGTCGAGATGCAACCAAATAGGAAATCGAGAACAAGTTAAAATTTTTCGAGCAGGAGTTGTTGCCCCGCTGACGAGCCCAGGGGAGTGAATGGGTCTTTTAAAAAAATTATTTGATTATTACCTGTACTAAAACATTCATACAGAGATGTTCTTCGATGAGGTTAGAGAATGTTAGTATAAAAGACAAACACACAATAAGCAATCACACAACACAAGGATTATCCTGGTTCAGACCTCCTCTCCTTAGAGTCCTACGTCCATCCCTGAACAACAACTCAGGATTCCACAAACTAGGGTACAGTCCCCCTACGGACAATACAACACCCAGCTCTCTGGTCTTCTTCCTTTACATGAAGGGAACTACAACACCCTGGATCCCACCAGGTCTTCCTTCACAACAGAAGGAACACACACCCTGGCTCCCCCCAGGTCTTCCTTCACAAACAAAAGGAACTACAACACAAAAGAATAAACAGAATTCAAGCCCCTAGATCAGCTTTAGCAAGTCAAGATCTGAAACTACTAGCACTGAGAGCAAATAATCTAACAAGGCACTCTCTCAGACTACACTGGCTCTCTTAGGATTTCTATTACAGCACAGAGAGCAAAGAGCTAAAGACACATGAGAATTGAATTCTTGGCTCTCGGATTCTTTCAGAAGATCTGCAAAGCTTGTGGTATTCAATGGTAAGTCCCTTCTTCTTGAACTTCTGGAGCTGCTATCTTGAATTTATATCTCCAAATTGAAATGTAGTCGTTAAAGTAACCGTTGTCTCTTTGTTTGATAGACTTAGACTGATTGAGACTTGGAAGCTTCTAGTCAACAGACTTTTATCCATTTGTGTACGCAAAGAGATAGGATCTTCTGGCGTCTATATGGTCCGACGTTATATAAAAATATCTTTAGACAGTAGACAGCTGGGCTATCTCTTGTTGTCAGTTAAACGTTGATGTGAATATCCCCAAGAATAGTAATTCCATTTTGCTATATGAAAAAGATGTTAGCAGAGTTCACGATAATGGAAAGATCTCATCTGCTGCATGCAGAGATGCGTTCTGTCTTCATTAAATGCACAGCAGTCAAACAGATATGAGAAGACTTTGACTATTCAACGCTTTCAGAAATAAGATAAATATCAAGTCGATATAAACATAAAGTCGTTGCCTATATGACTTATGAAATCGTTATGATCAAGTGTTTACTGAAGAAATCGTTATGAGCACTTAACCAGTCGTTATAGAAAGCAAATCGTCGTATTCATTAAGAAATCGTTAGAATACTGAAGAGATCGTTATAGAGAGCAAATCGTAATGAGCGCTAAAGAAATCGTTACACGAAGCAAATCGTTATGAGCGCTAAAGAAATCATTGTGAGCGCTAAAGCAATCGTTACACGAAGCAAATCGTTATGAGCGCTAAAGAAATCGTTGTAAGCGCTAAAGAAATCGTTGTGAGCGCTAAAGAAATCGTTACACGAAGTAAATCGTTATGAGCGCTAAAGAAATCGTTGTGAGCGCTTAAGAAATCGGTTGCAATGAGCAAATCGTTACGATGACTAAAGAAATCGTTGCGATGAGCAAATCGTTCGATGTCTAAAGAGATCGTTGCGATGAGCAAATCGTTACTATGACTAAAGAAATCGTTGCGATGAGCAAATCGTTATGATGACTAAAAGATCGTTGCGATGAGCAAATCGTTACGATGACTAAAGAGATCGTGCGTATGAGCATCGTTACGATGACTAAAGAAATCGTTGCGATGAGCAATCGTTATGATGACTAAAGAGATCGTTGCGATGAGCAAATCGTTACGATGATTAAAGAGATCGTTACGGGAACGATTTGATGTAACCACATGATGTTTCAGTCCTATAAAAGAAATCGTTAAGATACTTGTGAAATCGTTTAGCTCTATTAAAATCGATATACATGAAGGAAATCGTAGTGACTTTCACAGAAGTCGATGTGAACTTACCTACAAAAAAGCGGGATTACCGACGGACATTTCCGACGGATTATTTTCCGTCGGTAATTCGACGGATATTCCGACGGCAATATGTCAGTCGGAATATCCGTCGGCCATTCCGACGGCAATATTTCAGTCAGACATATCCGTCGGTATTCAAATAATACGACGGATATTCCGACAGACGTATTCCGTCGGAATATCCGTCGGTAAAGCTCTATACCTTGTCCCGCGAAACCCCCCTCTTTCCCTCTCTCGCTCTCTCTCTCCCGCTCTCTCTCTCTCCTCTTCCCTCTCTCTCTCTCTCTTCTCCTTCTCTCTCCACTCTCTCTCTCCCCCTCTCTCTCTCTCTCTCTCTCTCTCTCTCTCTCTCTCTCTCTCTCTCTCTCGCCGCCGGTCGCCGGTCGTCGCTGCGCCCTCTCCCCGGTGAGTCCCACCCGGCCCCCCTCCCCCCTGCGCATGCCCCCCTCCCCCCTGCACCCGCCCCCTCCCTCCTGCACCGGCTCCCCTCCCTTCCCACCTGGCCCCCTCCCCCCTGCGGGATGCCCCCCCCCCCACCCGGCCCCCCTCCCCTCCCACCCGCCCTGCCTGCACACACCCCCCTCCCCTTCCCACCGCCCCCCGAACCCCTGCCCCCGCCCCCCCGATGCCCCCCTCCCCCCTGCACCTGGCCCCCTCCTCCTGCACCCGGCCCCCCTCCCCTTCCCACCTGGCCCCCTCCCCCCTGCGGGATGCCCCCCCCACCCGCCCCCCCCTCCCCTCCCACCCGGCCTGCCTGCACACACCCCCTTCCCCCTTCCCCCCGGCCCCTCGAACCCCCTGCGATGCCCCCCTCCCCCCACCCCCGGCCCCCCTCCCCTTCCCACCTGGCCCCCTCCCCCCTGCGGGATGCCCCCCCCTCCCACCCGGCCCTGCCTGCACACACCCCCTCCCCTTTCCACCCGCCCCCCGAACCCCTACGCGATGCCCCCCTCCCCCCTGCACCCGGCCCCCCTCCCTCCTGCACCCTAGCCTATCCCCTTCCCCCTGGCCCCCTCCCCCCTGCAGGATCCCCCCCCCCCCCCCCCCCGCGCGATGCCCCCCTCCCCCCCCCCCCCGGCCCCCCTCCCCCCTGCACACCCCCCCCCCCTTCCCCCCGGCCCCCCTCCCCCCTGCACCGCCCCCCCCTCCCCTTCCCCTGGGGGAATATAGAAATAGAGTGATGGAGAAATAGTTTTTCTCTTATTCCAAATATTTACATTTCATAGAAATGAAATAGAGTGATATATTTACATTTCATAGAAATGAAATAGAGTGATGGAGAATTACTTTTTCTCTTATTCCAAACATTACATTTCATAGAAATAGAGTGATGGAGAAGTATTTTTTTTGTTATTCCAATGTATAAGATTGGGAATACATGGGAGGACTATAGAAATTATAGTTGTGCCTAAAAGCCAACTAACTTTCATAATCACATGCATGAACTTGAAGTTAACCTCACAAGGGATTAACTGAATTATCATCTTAAAGTGCTTTTTGATGTTAACCTCCCAACAGATTTACTGAAATTATTTCATTTTCTTCAACTTAACAAGCTTACCTTTTCCAACCACTCCTTTCTGGATCATCTATTCCATAGCATCTCATCATCAACACTCAAGATTCTCAATAAATACCACATATTTCCCTCTCCAGTTTAACAATTGGTATTCCCCCATCTATATCACTTAAGATATCACCATTACAAGTGGTGAACAATACCTGTTACCCACCACTAGGGTGAACACGGTCCGGTTCGGTCCGGTTCACCCCTTATTTTCCAAGGAACCGAACCAAACACCGAAGTACTGTAGCAAACGAACCGGTTCGGTTTGGTTCAAACCGAAATCCCTACTGTTCTAATATTTTAAGGTTTTTCTGATATTTTTCAAGTTTTTTTGACATTTTTTTTGACTTGTTTTAGGTAAATTGGCAAAAATGCCAGGTTTTGGGTGGTCGCGAGTTTCGAACTCGCGACCACCCGGCGCAGTGGAGGGCAACGCCGCGCCCCTCCACTGCGCCCCCCTTTTTTTTGTTTATTTTCATTATTTATATACTATATATCTATATTCAGTTTATTTCGGTTTCCTAACTCCAAACCGAACCGAACCGTGAGGCTCATGAACCGAACCGAACCGGTCGGTTCGGTCGGTTTTTCGGTTTGGACCAAATAATGAACACCCCTACCCACCACAAGAAAAGGACAGTGTTCCACTGGGCAGTGACAAAAAAAAAATCGATGATGAGAAGGTAGCAAGGACAGTGGGGTAGAATCTTAGGAGATTTTAAACTTTTCCTGACAAACAATTGAATTCTTGAGAGATGAGTTTAGAAAGGATTGGATAGATATGGAAAATATGTGATATTGTGTAACGCCCCGACGCGGAATATCGGAGCGGGATTACAGTTATTAAATAGTACAGAGCAGAAATAAATACAAACCATTGCACAATTGGATAACACCAATTTCATTAATATTCTCCAGTCATCATTACATCATCGTATCAGAGCCAAAACTAGGGCCCAGAGTACTTTATTCAAAATCAAATATTACATTATGGACTAACTGACTCACTAACTCATAACTATACTAACTGACTACTACTAGACAGCACGTTTGCTGAATGGTCACTCCTGAGTCTCCTCATCGGTCCCATCCTCGTGAGTGTGGTCATGATCCGACTCACCTGAAACACATTAAATAAATACGCAGGATGAGCGAATAACGCCCAGTAGGACTTAATATCTCATGAACACAAGCATGCTTTAATTAGTTAATGTCTTAATGGCAGGATAACTAGATAGTAGAGTCATGTAGAGCATGTCACGATAACGAGAGAACAATTGCAACTGACACAGGGAAAATAGTACAACGAGAACGATAATAGAATGGCCATGAAACGATATAACATGTAAATTGCACAACGGTGCACTAGTAACGATCACGCTTGCACTTGTAGAGATAGCACTTTTTGATTGTCATAGATTAATCTAGATAGTAAACTGGCGCTGGATGCATGCCGTAACACATCCTATGATCATTTTAACTCCCATGGGCACTGGCACTTTTCGGGCGCTCCTCCCAGGACCTGATCGGGCCCTATTGCGCTGGCATTAGTCATTTCTTTATCTTAGACAATCACACGAATGGCCAATAGAGTACCAAGAAGAGATAAGAGAGTACTAGACGAGATAGATGAGAGTGTAGAGAGAACGTGAACAGATGAGAGTAAGAGACTGTAGGTAAGAGGGGTACAATCGTAAGACGATGATAAACACGATAGTAACGGTTGCACAGCACCAGGTCGGGTGCCGGCAGTCTGGTAGAAGTCACAACCGCCCCTTAGCCGTGATGTGTACACGGGTCAGGTGGTCCGGTGTGAACTCAAGACGAGAAGGAACACTAAGGTATGGATCGTACTGATCCCTAAGGTGTAACGGGTTTTGAGGTACAACCAGCTCGTTGACTAAGGACGTGCGCCAAAGCCAAGAAGACTTACGGAGGTTTTGACAAGGAGTCCCTGGTCCAATCGAGAGTATTCCCGGTGGAGAGGTGGTCCAAGTCAAGGGAAAGTGTGTAAAACGGGTCCGTCGTGCCTAGAGTGCTCGTAGGCCGAGGGAAAACGATAACGGTAGATAAAATACGCGAGTCAAAATGGAACCAATTATATTTAACAAAATAGGGTAATTTAGTCATTTATTTCGATAATTTACCGAATACATTATGCATAATTTATCAAGGTCAAATGGCAATTTACAATGTTATGTGTGTGCAAGTGTAAAGAAATCTTGAGGATATGACAAGTCGTGCAAAATGTTATTTTTATTAATTTAACAAGTCAAGTTAATTATAACATGGTTTAATCATGGCTAATTAAGGGTTAAATAGCCAAAACAGCAGGGCATGTACACAATTTAATAGTTCTGGCCGAAATCTTTGAAACGCGACGGACCTACCCGTCGCGATTCAAGTCGCGACAGGGCGGTCGGACGCGACACGGGGTCCTGGCCGGCCTGGCTCGGACCGGGGTGAAACGCGGCGGCTCATGCCGTCGCGTTCTTGACGCGACGCCATCGGCTGACGCGACCCCACTGTTATCGCGGCGGATCGTGCCGTCGCGATAACAGGCGGTTTTGCCCTTTTTCCTTTTTCCCAGGGCGAGTCTCCTGTGATACAGGGACGTTCTAAATTACATATAAAATAGCACGGTGATCCAAAAAGCATGAAACCAGTTTTAAACGAAAGTAGACATGTATATCTATCAACATGCACGATTAATTTGAAAATAGACAAGGTTTAGACATGCATTGATTAGGTTACTTTTCGGTGACCTAAACAGGCGCAGTCAGAGTTCAATGAATTAATTAGAGATGTATACATGATGAAAAATTCTGAAACCAGTGGCGTTTGAAAGCTAACATGTAGTAGTATTTATTATAATTTTATCATAGAATTATGTCAAGTTTGCATGAGGTTAAAAAGGAAACAAGGAAAGTTGAGTGCACAGATCTGACAGATATTCAAAGATTTAATTCTCCCTAATGGGAGATCGAAATCAAGCAAGACCAAGGGCGTTTGAAAGCTAGTGTGATGTAGTATATCTGAAACTTTTATCATGGCATGAGAGCATGTACACATCGGGAATTAGAGAAAACATGAGATTAGGGTTCATGGTGACAGCAGATTTCACGAATTTAATTCGCCCAAATGGATGAACGAAATACCACGAAACCATAGGGCTTTGGAAGAGGTACATGAAGGCTACCTAGGGAATTATTTCACGATTTTTGCTTGAGAGATTGCCTACCTTTTTCGTGGAGTAGAAAACCCTAGCTTAAATGACGAAAAATCTGAAAACCCTTCTTGTTCTAGCCTCCTCCTCCTTGCTCCTTTGTCTCCAGCCCTTCTCCTCTTTCTCCAGAGCTCTAGCCACGAAAATGGGTTGCTAAAGATGAGTTTTTTGATGTATAAGGCCATCTATAGGAGTCCTAGTCATTATAAGAGTCCTCCTTTCCATTAAACTCTAAATTTCCTTCTTTATCTCCCACTTTCTCTTATTTATCCACCTAATATGGCTAGGGAGAGAGCTAATTTCGTGGCCAAAGGGTTAGGGTGGTGTAAGGACTCTCATTTAAGATATATATGAGTTATTTAGCATTTATCTTAACCCTTTCCTATTTATTTAATTAATTAGGTACGAATTTCACCTATTTACCTCTCATTCCATGATGGACTAACCCTATTTGGGCCCATTTCATTGGGTTTGGGTTATTAGAGTAACCCATTAATAATTTAACTTAATGGGTATTATTTTAATTCCCACTTATCCAATGCATTCTCTCTTTATTCCAATTAAATCAATTTATTTCATTTTATTTGAATAAAAATAAAATAAAGATTATTCTATTTGGATTTTAAAAATCCAGGGTGCTACATATTGTAATATCTGGGAAGACTTCGCTGTTAGCGTAACCATGTCATCAACTATTTAGAAATCATTACAGATGTTGATAGTTGCTGTTGCCTCTGCTGGTGCTGGTGGTGTCCTTGGCTGATGAGGCTGCCAGTCCCGCTTCTGCACCCCGTGTTACAGAACAACAGAGTCTGTAATTTAAACTAAAAAACTTCCAGACAAAAGTAAGGTAAGAAGGTTAGTTATATCTGTGTACTGATTGCGTGGGTAGTGACTGATAGCCTGCTACACAGAACTTGCTCTGATGGTTCTTTTTTGATAACATGACTGCCCACGCAATCAGAAGTGTTTTAAAATATGAAAATTCGTCGAGTACAATTCGTCGAGTACAAATGCCCCCCGGGGGTCCAAAATCCCAAATAGGGATCCGATCGACGTGCCGTTTTCTCCGACACGACGGGTGGGTTAAAGTGACGTGTGGGAACTGACAGAATCCAATTTGGATCCCCGAATTGGGTTAGACATTCAAAGGACGGATCTAAAAACACGGTCAACCATATATAAATGGTTAAAACACACACCCGGGGGTCCAAAATCCCAAATAGGGATCCAATCGACGTGCCGTTTTCTCCGACACGACCGGGTGGGTTAAAGTGACGTGTAGAAATTGACGGAATCTAATTTGGATCCCCGGATTGGGTTGGACATTCAAAGGACGGATCTAAAAACACGGTCAACCATATAAATGGTTAAAACACGCAACCCGGGGGTCCAAAATCCCAAATAGGGATCCAATTGACGTGCCGTTTTCTCCGACACGACCGGTGGGTTAAAGTGACATGTAGAAACTAACGGAATCCAATTTGGATCCCCGGATTGGGTTGGGCATTCAAAGGACGGATCTAAAAACACGGTCACCATATATAAATGGTTAAAACACGCAACCGGGGGTCCAAAATCCCAAATAGGGATCCAATCGACGTGTTGTTTTCTCCGACACGACCGGGTGGGTTAAAGTGACGTGTAGAAACTGACGGAATCTAATTTGGATCTCCGGATTGGGTTGGGCATTCAATTGACGGATCTAAAAACATGCAAGTATATATAAAAGGTTAAAACACACACCCGGGGGTCCAAAATCCCAAATAGAGATCCGATCTACGTGCAGTTTTCTCCGACACGACGGGTGGGTTAAAGTGACGTGTAGAAACTGACGGAATCCAATTTGGATCTCCGGATTGGGTTGGGCATTCAAAGGACGGATCTAAAAATACGGTCAACCATATATAAATGGTTAAAACACACAACCCGGGGTCCAAATCCCAAATAGGGATCGGATCGGCGTGCCGTTTTCTCTGACACGACCAGGTGGGTTAAAGTGACGTGTGGGAACTGACGGAATCCAATTTGGATCTCCGGATTGGGTCGGGCGTTCAATTGACGGATCTAAAAAACACCCAAGTATATATATAAAGGGTCAAAACACACAACCCAGGGGTCCAAAATCCCAAATAGGGATCGGATCGGCGTGCCGTTTTCTCCGACACGACCGGGTGGATTAAAGTGACGTGTGGGAACTGACGGAATCCAATTTGGATCTCCAGATTGGGTTGGGCATTCAAATGATGGATCTAAAAAAGACCCAAGTATATATAAAGGGTCAAAACACACAACCCGGGGGTCTAAAATCCCAAATTGGGATCCGATCGACGTGCCTTTTTCTCCGACACGACCGGGTGGGTTAAAGTGACGTGTAGAAACTAACGGAATCTAATTGGATCTCCGGATTGTGTTGGGCATTCAAAGGACGGATCTAAAAACACGGTCAAAAAGATATAAATGGTTAAAACACGCAACCCGGGGGTCCAAAATCCCAAATAGGGATCCGATCGACGTGCCGTTTACTCCGACACGACCGGGTGGGTTAAAGTGAGTGTAGAAACTGACGGAATCCAATTTGGATCCCCGGATTGGGTGGGCATTCAATTGACGGATCTAAAAACAGGCAAGTATATATAAAAGGTTAAAACACACAACCCGGGGGTCCAAAATCCCAATAGGGATCCAATCGACGTGCCGTTTTCTCCGACACGACCGGGTGGGTTAAAGTGACGTGTAGAAACTGAAGGAATCCAATTTGGATCCCCGAATTGGGTTGGACATTCTAAGGACGGATCTAAAAATACGGTCAACCATATATAAATGGTTAAAACACGCAACCCGAGGGTCCAAAATCCCAAATAGGGATCCAATCGACGTGCCGTTTTCTCCGACACGACCGGGGGGGTTAAAGTGACGTGTAGAAACTGACGGAATCCAATTTGGATCACCGGATTAGGTTGGACATTCAAGGACGGATCTAAAAACACGGTCAACCATATATAAATGGTTAAAACACGCAGCCCGGGGGTCCAAAATCCCAAATAGGGATCCAATCGACGTGCCGTTTTCTCCGACACGACCGGGTGGGTTAAAGTGACGTATACAAACTGACAGAATCTAATTTGGATCTCCGAATTGGGTTGGACATTGTGGAGATGGGAAATTTTTATTTAAAAATATTCTTTTAAAAAGATCTATTTATCATGTTGTCTCATTTTCTCATGGGTACACGCGTATTGCTAATCCAAATCCCGTCGAACGCCACTCGGGCGAAATTGACGTGAGATGAATCGGCAATTCGCGCAGCGCGGGCGTGCCAGTCACCGAAGTGACAACCTAATGGTTTGCCTCCGAGAGCCGGAGGGTTTTAAGTCTATTGTGCGCACCGTTTGACTTCGTCAAACGAAAGTGAGTGGTCGGGTCCTGGACCAAAAATCCCGCCGTTGCCTGAGCGCAACGACGTTAATTACATCTCTTTTAGAAAGAGAAAACCCTTGATTAATCGCCAGATTAGAAAGCCTCATGACCTTAAAATGGGACATCCGATAAAAGGGTGCAAAGCATAATTGAACTGAAATATTAGGGAGCAAGACGAACGCCTAATCGAACATGTTAGACCTTTCGCTCAGCCCGCTACCTAATCTCTCTGTCTATTTATTTATTGGTCCCATTTACCATGAAAAGGTTCAATTTGGTCTTTTAAGTCTATTTGAGAAAGACAATTTTGAAAAGGGTGGTCTCTTTTACTTTTGTTGAAAATGAATACAATTTGGTCTTTTTATTGAAAATCATTTCAATTTGATTCTTTTTTTGGTTGCAAAACATGTGATGATCATTGTTTGTTTAGAAAGGCTTGGTTTGACTCTTTTATGCACGGTGATGCAATCTTTTACGACTTAAAAAAAAAAATCTAATTTGATCTCTTGCTCTTTTGAAAATAGTTCAAATTAGTCCTTTGTTCTTTTGCAAAATATGAACGGTCTTTTGCTCTTTTAAAAGAAGGATTGATTTGACCCTTTGATCTTTTGTAAAACCCGAGGGGATTTTGTCATTTGAAAAGGGTTGAACTTGGTCATTTAACAGCATGGAATGGCCTTTTACTTTCTTCTTCTCTTTTGCTTGAAAAGGGTTCAATTTTGTCTTTGCAATTCTTTTTTTATCATTAAACGATTTTAATTTGCCGTTGGGCCCCTTGAGCATTTGAAACGGAGTTCTATTTGTTCGGCGGAGCTTGATGGCTCAACGCGCTTCGCAAACGTCCTCGAATTGGCGCAGCTGACGAGATAAGGCGAATCGGCGCAGCCCGGCTGAAATCATAAACATTATCGAATTGGCTTCCGTTCGCAACGCTGCCGATTCAATTAGAAGCTAATGACCTCTTTTGGGAATTTTGCGCCAACTCGACCCTCGCGGGGGAAATTCGGCAGCATTTCCCCTTATCGTGGTGATAGAGGGGAAGCGCGATGCTCATCCACCACAAGCGGAGATGGCACCAAAAGGGAGAGTGTACGTCGTAAAACGGCGTAACTCCGACAGCCTATGACCTCGATCCCCCAGGCATGCCTACGGAGATTCGGGCAATGTTATGGCCAAACAACTCACGGGACGATGAATCACATGTGAACCCACCCGTCCGAACACGGACATTATGTCGTCCGATCCAAGGATGTGGATGGGTCTCATATTATGTCTTTTGACTGTTTATCAGCCGGTGTCACGTAGAGCAATGGTTTTACTCACGTGATTTCGGCCGACGTGATGGCCAGCGTCGAATCGGCGCAGCTCTGTTCTGGTTTTACGTGACTGCCAGAAACCAGAACCAGGCTGAATCGGCGCAGCCAGTCACCTGTGCAAAGGGTGAGAATGCCTCTCTCCAAGAACGCCCTTGCTCATGGCCGGGGTGATTTTGGATATTGAGATGGCATTACAACCCATTGCTAGGTGGGCTAAACAAAGAGATTTAGGCATCATTTGCCCAACCTCCTTGATTAGCAAAATGAGACTCTTTGGAGACTATTCGGTGTTGGTTTGAAACACACATCGATGGGGGCTGAAAACCGCCAATAGGGTGATCTATTGAGAAGGGCGAACTATGCTTGATGATTTCTTTTGAAAGGGTCTTTTGAAAAATGGCATTTGAGCAAAGGGATATGAGCATTGTTTGCTCAATCCCCTTGGCCATGGCCATGGGTGCACAATGGACACAATGGGGATCTCTTAGGGGGCGGCCAAGGCAGCAGAAAACTGGTTTTTTGCAGGTTCAAAACAGTAGGAAACGCAAGGCCCAATAGAGAGGAGGATGGTATGCCATGCATGCACTAGATGGAGCATGAAGTCCCATGCTCCCATGACCTCATTTATTGAGGTATGGGAGGCTTTTTTGACCTCATATGGGGTGTTAGGAGGGAGAGAGATGTACCTCTATAGAGAGGCCATCCCATCCCGTAACCCCATGGTGAAGAGAAGAGATGCATAGAAAACCCAAATGAAATGAGGGAGAACAAGCATTAAATGCACAAAGGCATGGCCTTTTCCATTAAAGAAATGCAAGGGAGTACAAAGCTTGCCAAGCAAGAGAAAAGGAGGGGGAGAAAACCAACGTGGAAGCCCTCTTTCTCTCTTCCTCTCTTGCTCTCTTGATGTGACAAGACAAGAAAACTCCCCCCCAAAGAAGGACTCCTCTCTCTCTTGCTTTCCCTTCTCACATTTCTCTTCTCTCTCTTTTCCTCTTTCTTCTTCACGGGTGGAAGACTCCTCTTGAGCAGAAAACGCAGGGCTCCTTGCTTCTTCTTGCTGGTTGCCTCTTGGTGAAAAGCCTCTTCTCCTTGTGCAGAAAACCCACCCCCAAAGCCTCCTTCTCGTATGGCCCCTTGCCCAAGCCTTCTAGAAGGGAGGAGAAGGCCAAAACAGGCCCAAACAGCTCCCTGCGCAGCAGAAATGGCAGACTTGCCTTTTTCCATTTGTGGCACTCCCTTTTGGGAGGTGTCACAAATGCTTAGTCTCACCTCCCCACTTTATGGAGTGAGATGAAGGTTAATTTCAGATGGGCCTTGGTGCCCTTTTGAGTGGGCCTTTTGCCCCTTTTTTTTTTGCACAGCCCATGAGGGGTTAAAACCGATGCTAGCGGCTTGGATAATGGGCCGGCGGTTTGGGCCCATTAAAAAAGGGGTGCCCACAGACATTCAAAGGACATATGTAAAAACGGGCAAGTATATATAAAAGGTTAAAACACACAACCCGGGGGTCCAAAATCCCAAATAGGGATCCGATCGACGTGCCGTTTTCTCCGACACGACCGGGTGGGTTAAAGTGACGTGTAGAAACTGACGGAATCCAATTTGGATCCCTGGATTGGGTTGGACATTCAAAGGACGGATCTAAAAACACGGCCAAGCATATATAAATGGTTAAAAGACGCAACCCGGGGGTCTAAAATCCCAAATAGAGATCCGATCGACGTGCCGTTTTCTCCGACACGACCGGGTGGGTTAAAGTGACGTGTGGAAACTGACGGAATCCAATTTAGATCTCCGGATTGGGTTGGGCATTCAAAGGACGGATCTAAAAACACCCAAGAAAATGATGGATCTAAAAATAGTATTGTATTAAGCTTGAGAAATAATCACATGTTTTAAATTTCATTTTTGAAAATACTGTATGTCTTTTATTTATTATTAATGTTTCTCATTTTAATTTATTTTAATATAGGATCCAGCTCCAGACGATGACGAGGCAGGGACATCAGACGATCCAGCAGATCTATGTTGATTTTTGTATTCATTATTCTATATGATTTTATATTTATTGTATTTTATGATTTTATGTTGATTGTTAGTATTTGTTAAATTTATGAATATTGTAGCAGGTTTTACATTGTAGCAATGTTGACGAATCATTTTTATTTGCCTATTTTAAAAATATATATGTGTATTTTCCGACGGATTTTCCGACGGATAAGTATCCGTCGGAACTTATAAATTACCGACGGAAAAATACCGTCGGTAATACCGTCGGAAAATACTGACGGATTGGCCGACGGATATGTATCCGTCGGAACTGATAAATTACCGACGGCGAAACACCGTCGGCAATTCCGTCGAAAAATACTGACGGATTGGCCGACAGATAAGTATCCGTCGGAACTGATAAATTACCGACGGCTAAAGACCATCGGCAATTCCGTCGGAAAATACTGACGGCTTTACCGACGGATTATATCTGTCGGAGGTTTCGACCGAATTCCGACGGAATTGTCATCCGTTGGAAATTTCTGACCAAGTATTTCCGACGGAAAGTTTCCGACGAGCTTTGGACGGAAAGCGGTCGGAAGGCTCCTTTTCCGACGGAATACCGACGGATTTTCCGACGGATTCAGTCCGTCGAAAATAGCGCATTTTCTTGTAGTGTTAGAGAGATATAATCTTGAAATAATTAATGCTTCAGAAAGATAATACTTACCAATATTGGCTTGTTTGTCCTTGGTGTATTTCTTGGACGTCATAGAATATGTGTTAGAGAACTTTTGATAGGATTTTGTTAATCACCAAAATAAATATGCAATTAATTAGAATTGTATGGAGATGGACTGATCATCAAGAGTTGCTCGGGGTCATGACTTAACATAAAAATATAGATTTAACAGTCGTTCCTCAAAGTTAAGGTATTTACATGATCCCAAACTGTAATCCAAAGCACTACAAGAAAAAGTGGTCTCAAAATCGATCTCTATCAGCGTATTTTCTTGTAGTGAAGGTTAGACATGACAAGTGTTGATCTCTCAGCGCACAATTCTCGTTGCCCCGCCTTTTAGAACTAATGTATATATAGAAAAAGAGTAGGTATGAGAAGTCTTGCCCAGTAGAATTTATCCTCTAATAACAAGGAAATAGATATTGGAATCAAGAAAAATTTGCTGCACACGAGTACAATATTAAACCACGCAAGATTAAATCGATACATTAATGAACTGAATCAAAACAACGAGTGTCAAGCACATTATGACATGCCATCATTATCAAACGTATAATCACTATCTAGCAGTCCATTGAACACGTACTGGTGGTAAGTGCAACCCAGTTAAGTCATGCTGATGGGAAACAATAATAGATAATTAAATATTCATCAATCAAGCAGTAGGTAGTCCCGATGTTGAGACGCTCAGTAGGTCCATTCTCGGCAGAACATATTCGAACAGACCGATTTAGTGACCGGGTTTGGAAGATCCATTCTCGATGGGTATATTCGAATAGACCGATTCAGTGGCCGAGTTTGAAGATCCATTCTCGATGGGTATATTCGAATAGACCGATTCAGTGGTCGAGTTTGGAAGACCATTCGCGGCGGGTATATTTGAATCATGTCCGATTTAGTGGCCGAGTTCGGTGTTCCTCCCAAAGACTTGGACTTGCCCTAATAAGCATCTTGATCAAGTAGAGTCCGAAGACCCGAATAGTAAGTACACATTCATTATTGTTATGTTCTCGGACAATTATGCAGCACTTTTGAGTTTCAAAGATAAGGCACATGTAAAAGACTATATAAGAATCTCAAAAGAGTTGGAAATGATTGGAGTTTCAAGGGATAACACAGTTATGCAATATGAGAGGTTTATGATAGTGAACCAAATTCGATGTGTAATTCATAGTCGATATTGGACTTTCAGAAGTCAATCGGGAGTTGATGTATCGAGTCGGTTTGCGAATCAGATGCTAAACGAATTTCCAAAAGATATTACCATGTCAAAACACCGGTCGTAGTTACAAGACGGTCTAAACTTACAAGTTCTGGAGATATCATGTAGCATTTTCTACTCTTGTTTAGGCTTTATAGAATAGCTCTGTGATATGGTACTTAGGCTTACTTAACATATTAAGTTTCAAACCTTTTATCAAAAGGTTAACAGAAATACATCACGAGGATAGTCATCAAATCAATGTGGCCGATAGAATTATTAAATTACTAATTTTATTCAACATTGGAAATAATATCATATCAATGTAAAGTCATATTAATGTAAAATAAGGAATGAGCAGGTTTGACATTTCTTTTAGTAGGAGAGGGCTCCCTTGGAGAAATCATATGTGTGTTATCATTTTTCATCGGACCTTAGATTTTTAGCATTCTACTAAGTTTATTTGAATTATGAGACTTTCAGGTAGGCCAAATTGTGAGAGATTAGAAGATGTTATTTTGATGAAATCGTCAAAATCGTGTTTTTCTTCTTCGGTGTGAGAGTTGACTTTTTATTGGTAAGAGATATATTTTTTTGATATTTTTATTGGATTCAAATGGGGGTACTTCCTTATTTACATGTAATATCTTAAGTAAATGAAACATCAAATTAACATGTAATATCTTAAGTAAATGAAACATCAAATTATATGATATGGAGTGTAAATAAGGTATGAGTTTGCAGTCTCGCAGGGTTTCTGCTGACACTTCTAGAAGAAGTAAAAACACAAAGTCAGTCGACCGAACTGAAGGAATCGGTCGTCGCCGAAAACACTAACCGGTCGACTAAACAGGAAGGGTCGGTCGACTGACCTAGCCAGTACTGAAATCTGGGTTTCGACTGTGAAATCGGTCGACCAAAATAGCAAAATCGGTTCACCGACCTAGTAGCATTTATTTTGGTTTCAATGGAGAATCGGTCGACCGAAAAAAAGAAATCAAATCGTTCGCCGACCTAGCCAGGTTTAGTTTTCTAGGTTGGATTGTGGGATCGATCGACCGAAATGCCAAAATCGGTCTATCGATTTCGGTAAAAACCAGAATCATAAAACTCAAATCACACGGTCCAAATATGCTTGGAATAAAAGTGAACAATGAAGAAGGATGGAGAGGAATCTACTTACCAGTTGGGCATGACCGTCGGGTGGAGATGAATTTCCTATGTTTCTTATCTCTCTTCTTCTTCTTTCCTCCATGCACTGTAGTCTCTTTCTCTCTCTTCCTTGTCTCTGCACCTACTCCCTCTCTTCTTCTTTCCTCTACTCCTGCTGCTCTCTGTTTTCTCTCTCTTGCTATTGCATGGTGTGGTGGTAGGAGGAAGGTGATGAAGAAGAAGAAGAAGTGTAAAGAAGAAGTAGCTGCTGGAAGAAGAAGAAGAAGTAGCTGCTAGAAGAAGAAGAAGAAGAGGAGGAAGAGAACGCAGGAAGAAGAAGAAGAAGAGGAAGAAGAGAAGAAGACCTGGATGGGGTTTATAAAACCGGAGGGTGAGCCTTATCGCCTCACCACATTCTCGGGATAAGGATCACCTATACCCAACACATAGCCAACCCATATACGTAAGCACACTTACGTAAATGGGTTACGTAATTCAAACTTAATTCATTTAGGTCTTTTGGGTCACTAATTTATACTTAAATGATATCATATTGAGATGAGATTTCAAACATAAGCTAACTGAGATATAATCTAAATTTGATGATTTTTGTTTAATTTTTCAGATTAATTTTCCATCAGGTGAAAATTACCCCCAAAATCATTATGTTGGCTTAACCTGGATATTTGTGCATCAATATTTCAGAATATCTATATTTTTGAGATCAGTATTTTTTTCTGGTAATTATGGTATTGTTAGATTTTACTTTTATTATCGAATTCCGATGACCCCCTGTCGGAGTGCGCATATCTGAAGACAGTGTCGGAATCACATAAATTATGTGAAAGGATTCTAGATTCAACTATAATCATGTTCTTGTATCTTTTAAGATAATCAATATCTTTTATAATGTTCAATATTTATTATTATTTAAATTTTGGGTGTTAACGACACGAAACCTGTCACAACTGGAACAGAATGCGACACAGAACTGTTGCGACCAAGAAGGTGACAACAAGGTGCACACACCAAGTACAATGGGAAAATAGGCTCGAGGGGCACCACACCACATCTCCTTGCCCACAAATCACAAGGGAACTAAACTACACGAGAGGGAGCACCACAGGCAAGCATCCACTCGTGCAAAACCACCATAAACTCACGAGCACGGAGAGGATCGCTTGAAACAAAGCTCCCTCTCCTCAAGACAATAAGAGAGAGCAAGAGATCCCTACCAAAATCGAAGAGCCAGATCCGTTGGAGCCATTCACGTCAAGTCAGTCGTCTCCTCCTCGCTCCACGCCGCTCTAAAGCTACGCCACGAGCACACCGACACCTCTGCCATGCCCAAAATGCCTGAGAAGGGGAAGAGGGAGCTCCCCCACCGCATAGAGGAGAAGGGAAAAGAGAACAAATGAGCACTACAAATAAAAAAATTGTTTAGCAACCGAGCAGTTTCGTTGCTATTCCATCGCAATTCCGTCGCTAGAGAGTCCAGTGACAGAATAGCGACAAGCTAGTGACGGAACATGTCCGTGACTATTTTGGACGCTAATCAGGGGTGGGTCAATTTCGATCGCTAATAGCGACGGAATAGCGACAACAATTTGTCGTTGCAAAATCTGTCGTTAATTTAGAGGACGGTTAATATCAGAGGCAACTCAATTTCCGTTGCTAAATTAGCGACTGATTAGCAACAAACATGCACCCGCCGTTAATGTCGGTGACAGGGAATAGATCTGTCCGTCGCTAGTCCGTCGATATTCTGTCATTAACTAAATAAATATTATATAATATTATATATATATATATATATTTACATTTGTATACATTTTCATATGACAATTAACTAAAAAATAAATATATCACAATCAACATTCAAACATAACAAAATCACCTAAGTAATTAAGTAAAATTTAAACATTTCACACTAATTCAAATATCTATTAATGTTTGTCAACAAGTTACAAAAGTTTTACATAGATAATGAAGAATATAAGAATGGAAAAGTCAAATGACCAGACTCCTAATCGTCTACAAGATGAACCTCGTAGTCATCACCTTCTACATCGCTGTTAACTTTTTCTCCAACAACCTGCAAGTAAAAAATAATTATTCGACATGTATGAATATGAAGAAGTAAGAGATCATTTTACATTACAAAACTATAAACTTAAACCTAAATACTCTGGACAAATTCTAACTGAGTCTGATTTGGACTCTGTCAACTCCCACATGCCCAATTTGACTCCCTCCACATGTTGAAATTTCTACATTATGAACAGACACCTTAATTCTATTTTCGGACGTGTAACCCCCAAACTCAAGATTTAATGATGTGACGACCCAACAACCGTACTAGGTAGAGTTGACAGGATTGTGACGGCCTAACCAACAAACTTGTCTAACAATCGTGCTAATTGGTAGAGTTCCCAAGAAGGTCACACATCCTGGGACTACTCCCCATTGAGCACGCTTAACTTCAGAGTTCTTTTCCTGCTCGAGCTCTGAAAATGACTAGTCCTGTAACGACCCTCATTATACCGGTACGGTTATACCAACCCACGTCGGTATAGTGAACGTTGCCACAGTGGGACATTTACCCAACAATAACATTCCAGCTGAGATACACGTGAATATAAGAACAGAGTAGGGAAGTAAAAGAACCACTGTCTTCATTTCATTCATCATTCACATTTAACATACATGATTGCAATCACATTTAAAGAACTAAAAGTCCACATAATTAAATTGCTGAAATTCGAATACATAATGTCCACACTTAAACATTTTTTTTTTTGATATGCTAGTACAATGTTGCAATTACATACTATGAATCAAAATATCGCAAGTACTCCAACGATCTAATCTCCACCAAGCTAGCTACTCCCCGCACTCGGAGTCGCTCTCCACGGTCTCCTCCAAAGGTGTGTCACCTACTACGCCTGTACTCCGAATCAGTGATGAGTCTAAAAGACTCAGCAAATAACACTACATCTATCACCCAAGCACATATCATAGCAGGTTTTTTACATACCATTTACAGGACACAACATATAGCTGCGTGACATTGAAATTAACAACCTATCATGGTGATTCTATTAATGAGACACATGATTCATGCTTTCAGATTTTTCTAAATCAAATCTCCTATCACGTGTTCTCTAATCATTCCAACCATGAAAGTTCTACTTTCAATTAAGCTAAAACATGAAAGCAATTTAGCATGACTAGCTATTCTTACACATGCACATAACCATTTTACATGTTTTAAGCTTGCTGTTTTGACGTGGTTTAACACTTTACAATCTAACACATGAAAGCTATGTTCTCATTCAAACCACAACGTGAGAGCAAACACACATGGAATGGTTTACACATAAGTATGATTGTCCCTAGCATGGATTTACGCATTGTGCACATATAGCACATGATCATAACCACATTTATGTTGCTGTTCTAACATGATTTCAGATCATCATACCATGGGTTTCAAATTCACAACCCTCACATTTTGGTTTCACATATTTACACAATTTCTCATTCACATAATTTACACTTTACACATGCACATTACACATAGTTCACACTACACAATTTGCACATGATCACAATCACATTTCACATTTTAACACTAGTGTCGTGACACATAGTCCAAACCACCATAAGATGGACACATCACATCACATACCATACACGTCACCTAGGCAATACAGTGACGACTCTTGGACTACGCAGACCGGGAGAACAAGTCTCCACCCTAAACCAGTGGTACTTGTCCACCTCCAGGATTTCATCCTAATGCCTTAGGATCACAACACATTGAACCTTCTTAGGGGGACTTTTCCCTGATACGGTTCCACTGCCCTCTATGGAAGCATGTCACAATTGGCACAATTTACATATTTACCGATTTTTAACACATATCTTTACATATGTCACTTACCTCTCATTCATTTTCTCACTCACACAAGGGCTCTGTTTTCCTAGCATGAATTCTACAGTTAACAGGGATTACATGTTCAGAATTTGCACAAATCAGATCACACACACATGTCACATTATTCCCACATTAGTATGCATTTTTCTTTCATATTTCTCGCATGGAAAATCTATATTTCACTATATTTTTACCCAAACGACTTGAAAATTTAACCACATGCTGATCTCAGGTTATGATTCCACATGAAAATTTTCATATTTTTATGACTCGAAATGAAGTTACAGAAAATTTAACATCGATTTCACATCATTATTCATAATGCAAATTAACATGGAGTTGAACATAATCACAAATCTCAGCTCACTGTCTGCACCCTAGCATGCACAGGGTCACAGAATTTATTCCCGAATTTTTCGCGAGCAACACGCAATTTATTGGAAATTTAACATGACCTACGCATGATTTCTATTTCCCAAAAACAGAAATTTCATAAACCATACAAGCATGGGGAAAAATGTCAGAAACTCAAGCACAGATAGGATCATGCATACATGGTCTAACAAATTTGGGCAACAAAACTTTGCCACAGATCATTAGGATCATGGTGAATACACATTGCCATTCTTTTCGCATACACATTAGATAGGCGAATAAACGCAACCACCCACAAAATAATGTTCATCATTCTCCCATTCATCACATTAGCTAGTATACATAGCATATAAGAGTTACATTATATCCTCATCGCAAACACGTCAAAATTAATCATATAGAAGGGCAGAACAGTTCACACAACTTATACCTATATACATACCATTCATACATTATTACAACTAACTTATACCATGCATACATAAGCATAAATAGTTAATACATACGTAGATATGTACATCTATGCATACACAACATGAATTAATTACACGATATTAAAATAATACCACAACATTCGAGGGCCTTATAAGTCCGAGTTGTTAGTAGTTTATTAATTTAGTTTATTTAACATATTCTTATATGGGGTGTTACAATCTACCCCTCTTATATAAGCGACGTCCTCGTCGCTACTCACATATAGCATACAATCAAACTCCAAGCATGCAGGATTCTAGAGGTGACCCCTATAGGCTCAAGAGGTGGCTCCCATAGCATAGCACTTTACCCTGTGTGGCACTTAATACCTGCACTTCCGGCTAGGTAAGGCTCTGATACTATTTGTGACTACCCAACCAACTAGCATGGTTGTTGGGTCAGTTTGTTGGTTGAGTAGTCACAAATGAACTATAAATTAAATCTAAATACCCCTGCCAAATCCAAACCAAGAGTCCAATTTGTACTCCATCATTCTCACATATCAAGTTTGACTATTTGACCATGTTGAAATTGTTTGCACTATGAATAGATATTTAATTCAATTTTTGGACTTGTATAACCTCCTTCAACACTGATAGATTAATGACATAAACATAAATCTAAATATCCTCGCCAAATCCCAACCGAGGGTCTGATTTGGGCACCCTCAGTTCTCACATGCCTAATTTGACTCTCTAGCTATATTGAAATTGTCTGCACCATAAAGAGACGGTCTCGTGTAACTCACAAACTATTAGATTAATGAACTAGAAATCAAAATCTAAATACCTATGTGAAATCCAAATTAAGAGTTTGATTTGGACTCCGTTGGATCCTACATGTCCAGTTTGACTCTCCGACTATGTTGAAATTACTTACACTATGAACAGACTCTTAATTCATTTTTTGGACTCGTATAATCCCTCTCCCACACTAATAGATTAATGGCATAAACTTAAATCTAAATATCCCTATCAAATTCTAACCGGAGGTCTGATTTGGACTCCCTCGACTCCCACATGCACAATTTTACTCTCAAACCATGTTATAATTACTTGTACTATGAACATACTCTTATTTTTATTTTTGGACCCGTGTAACCCCCCAACTGATATGCTGCTTGATCGTGTAGGACTATTGGCTTTGGCCAAGGCCAATGCAGAAATATGTCAAAGAATATTGAGATAAGAGCAGTGACATTGGCATTAGGGAATCTCCTACAAACATAAGCTACAAGAACTGCCAAATGGATTCCACCAAAAAATCCAAGCAACAGAAATGCCAAAAAAAAAATGAACCAAATGGGTTAGTAGAGTAACCGAAGAGAAGAAAAAATGGAAGTAAAAAACGTAAAATTCATTCACCAAAATACAGAGATGGCCAGAAAGATAACCTACAACTGCTTACATGAGAATAAATTCAACGTCTTTTGGCCCACAGTTTAAGACACTGCAGAATTGCTTGGAAGTCCTGGAAATAGATGACAAGCATGCACATATATTATTTAATGAATGTAAAACATGTTAATACAAAATATGACAAAATCTATATGCCAAGAAAAATGTCATTATGTCTATTCTATCCTTGTGTATAATTATGTTCATATATATGTTTATACGTGCACACATGCAAACATGTCATATAGCTAGGTGGGCATGTCTGAATGCAGGAAAATAAAGATGAATGGTTTCATCCACGGTCCTAAACAGGGGGGGGGGGGGGGGGGGGGGGAAGTTCACCTAACTTATTCACAAACTTTAGCTCAACATGCATCTGATGCTGAAAAAAATATTTATCAAAGCAAAGTAATAACTAAGACTATATCAGACAAACAAAGGATGTCTCACTTTGCCACTGCAACTGCCTCAATAAATAACAAAAATACACAAATAGGAATTTGAAAGAGGAAAGGGCCAGAAATAAGGTTATGTGAAGCCAACAGCTGAAGAACATTGTCTAACTGGTCAAGAAATGCTACCAAATAATTCCTGGCACTTATTTTCTCTCAGTAGCTCCCTTAGATAAGGCCTACCATCTACATTGTCCATCATGTACCTTCCCTCTCTCATTTACAGCCATAGCTTCAAGTAGGGGTGGCATATGTGGATGGAGATAAAAAGAACAATATTGACAGTTTGATAGAGATTCAATTTCCAGGCACTGTTGGTACTCGTATGAAAAGAAAGGTACAGAAAGCCAATAATATCTCGTAGTTCAGGAGATTTTTTGAAACAATACCAGTTTAACAATGATACCTAACTGGTACTTACTTTGAATACAATGATAATGTTGCATAGGAAGACAGTTTCATTCAATGTTTTCTTCTTAAGAATATGTGAGCAGTTTTGGTATCAATGTGTTAGAATTCTAAATTTATAAGGAAGATTTTACGATTAGAGGGAGAGGAAGACTTGATGTAACAAGAGAATATAATGACATATTTTCTGATATCATTATTAATCATCAATGCTACCGCTCCCTTTTTTTTTTTCTTTTGTGTGTGTGTGTAACTGCAGTGTGCTAATGTCAAGAACCAAAATGGTAAAAGACATAAGACTATGCATTTCCGACATCAAAAGGATTTTCTATCATTTTAAGCAAGCTATACACAAATCCACTATTAGAAATGGAATTCTATTATGTTACAGTCATATGTATAGGTACAGGCTACAGCAGATGCAAACAGTGGTGAACAAATGGCTCTTGCAACAGATCTTCTGTGCACATTGCATGTTTATTTTTCACTAATTGCAATGGACCTATCAATCCATCCTTTCCTGTGTATTTTCCTTTGCTAACTAGTTTTTACAAACATTAAAGCACATGAAAGTTTCTTTTGGAGGGGGTTAAGATTGGGGATTTGGGGTTTCTTTTGGAGGGGGATGGGAAAATTTTGGGCGAGATTTGGAGTTTCTTGTGGAGGGGGAAGGGAAGATTTGGAGTTTAATTAATTTAACAAAATATTTTATTTTTATTATAAAAATTATAATATTTGTTTAATTAGTTTAATACTTAAATTAGTTTAATATCTAATAATTAATTAGTTTAATATTATATTTTGTTAATTGATTGT
>JACBKR010003176.1:0-60541 GCA_014218235.1 Colocasia esculenta
AAATGGTTAAAAGACGCAACCCGGGGGTCTAAAATCCCAAATAGGGATCCGATCGACGTGTCGTTTTCTCCGACACGACCAGGTGGGTTAAAGTGACGTGTGGGAACTGACGGAATCCAATTTGGATCTCCGGATTGGGTTGGGCATTTAAAGGACGGATTTAAAACACCCAGGAAATGATGGATGTAAAAATAGTATTGTATTAAGCTTGAGAAATAATCACATGTTTTAAAATTTATTTTGAAAATACTGTATGTCTTTTATTTATTATTAATGTTTCTCATTTTAATTGTTTTAATATAGGATCCAGCTCCAGACGATGACGAGGCAGGGACAACAGACGATCCAGCAGATCTATGTTGATTTTGTATTCATTATTCTATATGATTTTATATTTATTGTACTTTATGATTTTATGTTGATTGTTAGTATTTGTTAAATTTATGAATATTGTAGTAGGTTTGACATTGTAGCAATGTTGACAAATCATTTTTATTTGCCTATTTTTAAAAAAAGTATATGTGTATTTTCCGACGGATTTTCCGACGGATAAGTATCCGTCGGAACTTATAAATTACCGACGGAAAATGACCGTCGGTAATACCTTCGGAAAGTACTGACGGATTGGCCGACGGATATGTATCCGTCGGAACTGATAAATTACCAACGGCTAAACACCGTCGGCAATTCCGTCGGAAAATACTGACGGATTGACCGACGGATAAGTATCCGTCGGAACTGATAAATTACCGACGGCTAAACACCGTCGGAAATTCCGTCGAAAAATACTGACGGCTTTACCGACGGATTATATCTGTCGGAGGTTTCGACCGAATTCCGACGGAATTGTCATCCGTCGGAAATTTCTGACCAAGTATTTCCGACGGAACGTTTCCGACGAGCTTTGGACGGAAAGCGGTCGGAAGGCTCCTTTTCCGACGAATACCGACGGATTTTCGACGGATTCAGTCCGTCGGAAATAGCGCATTTTCTTGTAGTGTATGCCATTTAACCCTTGTTTAAGCTAAATCATGCACTGTTAAGTTTAGTATTAACCTGATATTATTATTTGTCAATATTAAATAAATCTCATTAATTAGAAGCCATGTGCACGATTTATCATACTCTCATGATTTCTTACACTTGCACCCACTAAATATTTTTATTTGCAATGAGACCCTATTAAAATAGTCAATAATATATCTGGTAATTATTAAGTGTAATTATTTCACTTAAATTCCCTATTATTTAAATGACACTTGTCTTCGTTTTATTCGCATGCTTTGTACATCGATATCGCGTCCCTCTATCTTCGAGTACTCGAGGCAAGACGGACAACGTTTCATTACACACTTTTCTTGGCATGGACCACCTCTCCATTGAGAATACTCCTGATTGGACCAGGGACTCCTTGTCAAGGCCTCCATAAGTCTCCTTGACTTTGGCGTACGTCCTTAGCCGACGAGTTGGTTGTACCCTTAAAACCCGTTACACCCTTCAGGATCAGTACGATCCAACGGCCTTAGTGTGTTTTTCTTCTTACCTTGTGATCACGCCAGACCATCTAATCTATGTTTTAGCACGGCTAGTGGGCAGTGGTGACTTCTACCAGACTATCGGTACACAACGGTGTGCAGTGCAACTGTAACTATCGTTGTTTATCATGGTTTTACGATTACGCCCCTGTCTCATCTACTATCCTTGTACTCTCATCTGTTCACTTTCACTCTACAATCTCATCTATTTCATCTACTATTCTCATCTATTCTTGTACTCTATTTGGCCATCCCTATGATTGTCTAAGATAAGAAACATAACTTATGCCAGTGCAATGGGGCCTGATTTGATCCTGAGAGGGGCGCCCGAAAAGTGCCATTTGCCCATGGGAGTTAAAATGATCAGAATGTTGGCATACATCCAGTGCCATTATACTATCAAGATTTAATCTTTGACAATCAATCAGTGCAATCTATACAAGTGCTATCTATACAAGTGTTATCGTTACTAGTGCACCGTTGTGCAACTTTACGTGCTATATCGTTACATGGCCAATCCTTTATCGTACTTGCTGTGCTATTTTCCATGTACTAGTGCTATCATTCTCTTGCTATCGTTATCTTGCTCTACATGACTATGCTCTCTAGTTGTCCTGCCATTTAAGACATTAATCATTTAAAGCATGCTTGTTCTCACGAGATATTAAGTCCTACTGAGCGTTATTCGCTCATTCTGCGCTATTATTTCATGTGTTTCAGGTGAGTCTGATGGAGATTACCACACTTACGGGGAGGGGAATGAGGATGATGCTCAAAAGTGACCCGTTTCGTCAACCTGTGCTTAGTAGTTAGTTAGCTTAGTCGTCAATCAGTCAATATGTATTAGTTTGAATTTGAATAAAGTACTCTGGGCCCTAGTTTTGGCTCTGATTAGTGAATGTAATGGAGTCTGATGAATTATTAATGAAGTTGGAGTTTATTTGATATTATTTTGATTGTGCAATGGTTTGTCATTATTTATCGCTCTGTACTATTTAAATAACTGTAATTCCGCTCCGATATTCCGCGTCGGGACGTTACAATATCAGTCTAACATGTTCTAAAATGGTTAAGGGTACAACTAGGTCAGCGTCTTAGGGGAATCTTAAGCTTACTAACACTTACATAAGTCTAGCATGAAGTAGTCTCAATTCGATAGGAAGAATGTCTGGCGGAGGGTCCGAACCTCATCGAGGGGTGAACGGGGTACGCGAGGCGACATGGTTCAGAGAACGACAGAATCAACGAAACATTTATCATGTATCATTTGGCAACAATAATTAAAGCAAGGGTTGGCATGTAATTAAGAAAATCATATGTTCATTAAATTATCAAAATGAATTGAATAAAGAAATATTCATAATCAAGAGACATGTCAATTTAACTGACAATAATATGCAGATAACAAGGGCATGATCGTGATTCAACGATACATGAGAGATTCAAGAGAGTAGACATATGAAAGATCAAGCATGCATAATTAATGAGAATTTTCATAATGTTTAATCATTGTTTAGCAAGTTTAGAATAAGAACAATCATTGATTTACAGCCACGATGAATCTAAAGTCTAGGGTTTGAAATCGATGAAGAACTCCAAGAAATAATATTTTGCCCCGGACCGGTCGCCCTAACTCTTGAACCAGCTCTTGAGCTAAAGATACATTTTCCAAAATTTGTCTGCCTTTCATAAAGCCCTTTTGTTCCGGGGAAATGATAAGAGGCAAAAGGAAAGCAACACACCACGTCAAATTATCCACCTTTGGAACTAATGCAATAATAGAAGAAGTCATACTCTTTGGAATCGGGAAACCAAAAAAAAAAAAATCCTACACAGCCGAACAGACATCTCCAAAAAAAATGGACTAGCACCACTGGAGAAAAGGCCCACTGTGAAACCATCAGGTCTAGAGGCACTCTCCGTCGACATAGAAAAAACCACCTCTTTCATTTCATTTTCAGACAAGAAATCATTTTGTGCTTCACCAATAATAGAAGGGATGTGGCCCTAACAGGTGAAGATCAATCTCATGTGGGGTACGAGTGAAGGTCTCATTGTGGTGAGAAACAAAAAGGTCCCTCAACTGTGGAGGACTATCCACAATATTACCATTTGCATCCAACAGAGAGACAATAATAGATTTCTTCCAGTTGGAGTTTACAATGGAATGAAAATATTTTGTATTAAGGCCCCCCTCCTTAAGCAAAGTAACTCTAATAGATTGTTGTTTCCAAAAAAGTTTCCTCCTGTAAGTAAAGATTTGAAAGCCGAAAGTGAGCTGCCGATAAAGAGGATCTGTTTGCATCATTTGGGTCCATATCAAAATCCGCTTGTGCTATACCCATATTCAGATTCAGCGATCTGAATATTCGAAAAGATATTACAAAAAAACTCCAAGTTTCACCATTTTAGAGCGACCTTAACCAGTTTCAGCTTGAGCACCAACTTCTGGATGGGATTAGTAGCAAGGGGACTCATTCTCCTGGCTAGCGCCACAGTATTCTGAAAACAAACTCAGTACCACATTTTCTGAAAACAAACAGAACCTTGATGGCATTTTTGTATTCGTTGTCGATACTGTAAGTAGAAGAGGACAATGATCAGAACATGCCCTAGACAAATGTTGAACAAGGGTAGTGCTGAACAAATGAGACCAGCTGGTGGAATAGTGTAGCCCAAATCCCTCCAATGCTGCGGCCATTGAACCAAGTATATTGACAGCCCGAAAAACCAGCATCCTCTAGGACACACAGAGTTTACAAAGTCACAAAATTCAAGCATGGTGCTGTCCAACACACTAAGAGTATAGTTAAAAGCCCCCACCAATGAGCCAAGGTCGATCACATCCAGTGGCAATTCAAAGGTAGAAAGATTATCCCACAATGCCAATCTAGCATGGACAAGCATAACAAAGAAATCACAGCCCATACTAGAACCAGAAGAGAGAGTAATGAAATAGTCTGACTGTTGGACAACATTGATATCAATAGGATGACGCCAGAACAACCAATACGAGAGAGATTAGGAGGGGAAGTAGCACAACAGCACATATTAAATTTCCTCCTAAAACTCTCAATCTTCGAGGAAGAAATCATAGGCTCAATGAGAGCAAGCAAAGACAGACTGTATTCCTGGATAAGGAACTTCACTCTACCAACAGACCTATCATTATTATTAATACCTCAGACATTCCCGACAGAGGTATTCTGGGAGGAGGATCGCCATAGCATTCCTCTCGTGAGCATACCCAACTGTTCAACACCTTTCTTATCAGATTTTATATTCTTCTGTGGGTTCCCAGGAAATTGTTTTTGAGCAAGTAGGAGGGAGTCATCCAACAAAACAGAGCTGTCCCCAATCGTAGGCTCCTCAACAGGAAGAATTGATCTTTTGGCGAGATGTGCCGGCCAAAGGGTCACCCCGTTGTGAAGCAGCAGGTGAAGGTCAGTGCCTGCTCACGACACTGTGCGACGGGAGATTTCCCTGTGCTTTTGGGGCTTACCCATGTGTATCCCTCTTTGTTTCATGGCTTTTCCCATGTTCTGCCTATTCTGGTTGAATGGCCTTGGTATGGTGCTCTGGTGATGGATGGCCTCTCTCGACCCCCGCCAACTCTGTTGTACTACGATGTACCGTTTCCTTGTGTGAATGAAGCATCCCACTCACACTGTCAAAAAAGGTGAGGCGGTCCTTCAAAGTCAAAGCATTGCCATCAGCGAGACAGTGCACTACTAAATGGTCCTCTACACCATCTTCATTAGCAGCAGAAGAAAGTTGGAGCTTAGAGGGCAGAGCAGGGTATCGCCAAGAAAGAGCAAATCTGACTTCACTGGGTCCTCGTGGTGTTCTCATTTGGAGATTGATTTGAGACATCATGAGGAGAATCTTGCTGCAAGGCAGGAGGTTGCAATTCCTCCTGAATAGCTTCGCCTGAAAGGGCATGCGATGGTGGCCCAGCACTAGGATCGGCAACAGGTGATTGCAAAGTGTGCGCATCTGAAACCACACATTCAGCAGGCGCAGGTTCCTTCATTGGCTCGAGAGATTCCCTTGGAAGGGGGCCTCCCATAAGTCACGCTTGGCCCTGTCGAGGATGATCAATATCTTGCAAAATAGCAAAGGCATTGGAGACGGGGAATAAATAACTCTCTAAAACACTAGAGGGACGAGTTGACATCTTGTGGGGGTCGAGAGAAGGCATCCCCTATGGTATCATCAGAGTAGGAAATCGCACCTAACTCAAGTTTTCTTCTCCAACTCGGTTCTGCTTTGTCCTACTGTAACATGAGATTTCTTTCAACCAATGGTAGGTGAGCTAGAGCCATATATCATCTGAATCTTCGTCAAGTCTAGCGTGTTTTGAATGTATTTTGCCTAATGTTTATGCATCGAGTCAAGAGTATTCAGCATTTTCTGTTCGACCTATCATTTTAGGGTTCTATCATGGAAACTTGATTTCTTCATCGATGGACCAAATTGATTCAATCCAAAGCTATAGAGATCCTCTATTTCATGTTTGAAACAACTTTCATGTTGAAAGTTTTATCCAAAAATGATCAAAAACCTATTTTAAAGAGAAAATATGGAATCATAATTTCTACGTGTGAACCAGTCGCCACAGGACTCGGTGTCTTGAAGGGCGTCCACTATATAAAGATTGAAGGAGTGGACACCAATTTGAATTTTTGCTATTTGATTATTATTTTTGGTTCACATGTGTTCTACATCTCGTGGGTCTGACGTCTCCTTGTTAGGTGTCCAAATGTCCTGACGTGAATTAGCAACAGAGTCATTTTGTCCCTAAACGATGCTTAAAGTTTTTTGATTACTTTAATCTATTTCGAATAACATCAACTGTACTGGACATGATTTTACCGCTTGATAGTGATTCTAGATTTCATTAATCCCTGTCTTAAATCATCATGCAGATTACTATAATGTCCTATTGTGGTTAGTACTTATCTATCTAATATCCTAAAAATTGCCAACCATATGTAAAAGCTTTAATCAACCCGATACTATTCTAATGCTTCTATTGTCTTGATCATTCTCTCATCATATGATTATCTATTGTCATGCCCCAACGCAGAATATCAGAATGTGAGGAGGTTGCAAGTAAGCGAGTATAGAGCGTATAACAGACATTAAGTCATTGGACAAATGAATAATACTAAATCAAATATATTTCATTGATAATTCATGTAAGGACCTCAATTTCTGTGCATTTTATGACTGTTGTGATATTTTAATTTTCTGCCCGGAACTCTGATTAACGTCAACATCCCTTGACGTTAAGAGCTTGTTGACGACAACTTTTGTGGCATTGACTCTGTGGCTAGAAGAGATAGATGTCAACATCGATTGACGCTTATTTCTATTTGACGGCAGCTATGTGGCTGTTTATTTCTCCGGCTGCGTTTGGGATTCCAGATCTGTAACTATCCCGTTTTTTCCAGAGTCTGATTAGGAAACCCATCCCGAATGGTTAGAACTCTTATGACCTAGGATTCCCCGACTCTATTGCTTATTTAACCTAGACACCTCGGTTAGGAGAGGACTTTTATTCAGAAGAGAGGCTTTCTCGGTTTCGGGGAGAGAAAGAGAGAGTTTGAGAGGCTTGATCCGACGATCTAAAGCCTTCTCCGGCAATCTTCTGTGTTTGGGAGACTCTACTGGAGGTGGAGGAACTTTGCTAACGTCGGGGGATCAACTGCACAAGCGTGGGAGTCAGATCAAGGCGAAGAACATCACCTCTTTGGCTTGGCCGAGGAGGGCTTCATCACCAAAATTTGATCTTCAGATGTTTTTAGAGAGGCAAGTAACTTAGGGGTTTCATCCCTAGACCTATCACCTAGAGTTTAGGTATTTTTTCTGGATTTTTAGTTCGTGTCCTGGACCCCCAAATTCATCATTTTTCTGTGTTTGGCCTGCACTTTTTTGCAGATAGGAGGTTGACGACAACCTTATTACTGCCAAGTTCTTGAGTTAACGGAAATCGATTGTGCCGTTAACCCACCTTGACGGCAAGCCCCTTGCCGTCAAGTTCATCTGGTTTTATAGAATAGTGTTTTCAACCATGTGATGTGATTTTTCGAGGGTTTGTGAAGGTATACATATGTGATAAAATTTTATGTGGTCAGATATGGTCTTTAGGTTAAACCATGAATTTCTGTTGAATTTTTTATCATTATTACCTATAATAGAATTTCTGTTATGGGAAAATATACATGTTTTGACAGATCTAAAATCAAAATAAATAGATGTGATGAAAGATATTGTTACAGGAAATTTTCATCTATTCACTCTCTATCATGTGAACTTAGGGTTACTGTATACATATTTTGAAACTGTTAAATCTGTCTATTCACTGTCTATCATGTCTAATTGAAATATCTTGTTAAATTGCATGAGATCTTTGTTAAATGTTAAAAATAGATGTACTGTCTTGAAAATTCTGGAAAATTAACCATGTGATATGTTCCATGCGTAGAGTTTATGGTTAAAACTTGGGACTATTCTGATGTCTATAAGTACTATTTTCAATTGTAAGGGCATTAAAAGCCATATTAAGCATGATTATTCAAGAAATAGTAGTTTCAGTGATTAGTAGCATGTTTAGGTACTGTTATGCATGTTTTAATACTGTTAGATAGTCATGATAGGTTCTGTGATCTGAAATATATGTGTTTGAATGATATGCATGTGAATGGACCAATAAGTGCATGTAAAATGATGTTAATCATGTGATTAATTGAGATAATGTAATTAAGTGAATATGTGCCGAAATTGACACTGCTACCATAGAAGGCTGTGGAGCCGTACTGTAGAAAAGTCCCTATGGGAAGGCTCAATGTGTATGTGATATCTTGTGGACATCAGGATGAAATCCTGGAGGTGGACAAGTACCACTGGTTAGGGTGGAGAGGACTTCTCCCAGTTCTGCGCAGTTATCAAGATTCGTCACTTTAATGCTTAGGTGACAGGTATGTGTTATGTCATATGTGTGTCCTTCTTTATGATGGTTCGGACTATATGTCACAACAAATAATGTGTAAAGATGTGAAATGTTTGTAAATGTGCAAAGTGTTCATGTGAAAGTGATGTGTTAATGTGTTATATTGTGGAATAATGTGGAACCATGTGATCTGGTTATATTTATGTCAAAACATAAGAAAAATATGTCATTATGTGATATAAAAGCATGTGAAAAGTGATAGATATCATACTAGGTGTGCTAGTAACCATGTGTTTAATCCCATGATCAAGTTGTTTAGAAACATGTTATGAATGAGTTGCAATTGATATCATGATTCAAGCTAAAGATCATGTGTAGATAGCATGTTGTAGGGTATTCATTTGTACTTGTTTGTTATGACATAAACCATGTGGTAAATTTCTCTTTTGTTAAAGTGAGTAGCATGAATGTGATATGTGTAAGGATGTGCCAATGGGTTACTTGCTGAGTCTTTTGTGATGACTCATATTTACTTTAACATACAGGTGAGACAGGTGTCCCTGTACTTGAGGAGGTCATTGTGAGGAGCGATTCCGAGCGAGAGGAGTAGCATAGCTTGTGGAGGATTATTGCTTAGATTGTACTTTCTTTTACTAGTATGTGGACAATGATGTTATATGGACTTGTTTAGTTATGGACATTGTTTATTTTCATTGCTACTATATAGACTGTGGGATGTGTGTAATGATGATGGAATAAGAATCTTTTTCATTTCCACTGTACTTTGCTTTGTTATTTATGTACATCTCTACGTACTGTGTTGTGTTGGGTACAAGTCCCACTGTGACGGCGCACTTTATATCGATGTGGATTGGTATAATCGTACCGGTATAAACAGGGTCGTTACAGAGATTGGTATCTGAGCAACATGTTGAGATTGTACATAAATAAGCCATCATCTACACAATATTTCAAAGTCTTTATAGAACTAGTCCATACATGTGGAAAATATCTAATAATGAATTAAAGATAGTTAAGAAAATGGTTAGGACTAAGTAACTTAGATTCTAACTAAGTTAATTATTTTACAGGTGATGGCGATTCGTGGTAGGCACAGTACCCAGTCTTGGGAGGACGAGCAGAGGCGTGAGGAGAGGGGTGAGCAGTAGGCCCCAGCACCCCAGGGTCCCACGGTACTTCCTCCACCACCACCTATGGACTATGGTGTGTTCATGCAAGGTCTGGTCCAAGCGATGTAGACTCAGGCACAGACTCAGGCTGCATTGCAAGCTCAGTTGCAGGCACAAGTTAGAGTGGTTAATAGGGAGTAGTCTATTTTGTTGATTGTATGATTGCTTATGTGTTACTTGTTGTCTCAGGCTCAGGCTCCAGCTCCAGTTCCCTAGGAGCATGGCCATGGTGGTCCATCCATCATGGAGAGGTTTAAGAGGATGGCTCCGCCTCATTTTAAGGGGGAGACTCAGCCACTTCTAGTAGAGAGCTGGATGAGAGAGGTGGAGAAGATCTTTCGGGCTATCAGGTGTGTGGAAGAGGACAAAGTTAGCTTGGCTACTTACATACTACATGTACTTAGAGTATATGTACTTGTGTAAGGTTAAGATTTTAGATTCGATGGTGCTTATGGGTTGTATTTTTGCAGGAGAGAGCTGATGTTTGGTGGGCCTCTGTGCTACGTACGAGGTACGAGGATGGTGCTATAAAGGTGACTTGGGCTGAGTTCACTAGGCTCTTTCGGGCCAAGTTCATCCCCGAGCACATTCAGGACAAGATGGAGCAGGAGTTCTTATCTCTCACATTGGGCTCCATGACTGTCCTAGAGTATGAGGCCAGGTTTGCCGAGCTTTCCAAGTTCACTCCCCACATTGTTGCAGACAAGTGCAGGAAGGGCAAGAAGTTTGTGATGGGGCTTAAACCATCACTCAAGTCGAGACTGGTTGCTTTTGACCATCAGACTTGGACGAGGCTCTCAGTGCAACATGCAGGCAGGAGAGCGAGATGGATCAGTACATAGAGGAGAAGAGGGCAGCCCAGAAGAGGTCAGCGCCACCTTTCCAGAGGCAGGACAGGAGGAAGGCAGTGGTGTACCAACAGCCTCAGTGTTCAGTAGCAGCTTTGAGTCAGCCAGCGGTTCTACCACAGACACCCAGCTTCCGGCCCAGCGACAAGAAGGCGTGTCCCCATTGTAGAAGGACGCACGGGGGATCCGAGTGTTGGAAGCTAGCAGGGAAGTGCCTAAAGTGTGGCAGCACCGAGCACCAGATCAGAGACTGCCTCAGACTTCAACAGTTTGCTCAGAGAGGAGCACCATCCCCAGTAACGGCAACAACAACGACACCTGTGAGTAAGAGACCAAGAAGGCCTCGGGCCCAAGCCCGAGTGTATGCACTAGCTCGTGAGGACGCAGAGCATGCCGAGAACGTTACAGAAGGTATGGTCTTAGTTATGGTGTGCAGGCTCGAGTGTTGTTTAATATGGGTGCTACACACTTGTTTATTTCTGAGCGGTTTGCTAAGCAGTTAGCGGCAAAGTCTGGAGTTGAGGCAGAGGAGTTAGAGGTTCCCTTATTTGTGCACACACCAGTAGGTACAGTAGCGACCAGGAAGTGCATCCCATCCTTACCTGTGTGCATTGAAGATCGAGGCTTGTTCGAGTGCTTCTACTTGTTCAAGATGAAGGACTATGATGCTATACTTGGTGTGGATTGGCTTGAGGAGCACTATGCTTTGGTTGATTGTAGGGGGAAGAAGATTACTTTTTGTATTCCTGGAGAGGATGCGTTCAAACATCCGTTGCCAAGGAATCTAGCAGGAAGGTTTGTGATCTCCGCCATGAAGGCTATGATGATGGTGAACAAGGGTTGTGACACTTTCCTTGCCAATGTGGTCTTAGTTCCTAAGGCCGATCAGTCACCTACCCTTGAGGAGATCGAGGTTGTGCAGGATTTCTAAAACGTGTTCCCTGATGATTTGTCTGGATTGCCACCAGCAAGGGAGATAGAGTTCACTATAGAGTTGCTTCCAGGCACCTCACCTATCTCTAAGACTCCCTACCGGATGGCACCTACGGAGTTAGCCGAGCTGAGGAAGTAGTTACAGGAGTTGCTTGATAAGAGGTTCATTCGCCCTAGTATGTCACCATGGGGTGCACCTGTACTATTCGTGAAGAAGAAAGATGGTTCCCTCAGGCTGTGCATTGACTATTGGAAGCTCAATCAGGTGACAGTAAAGAACAAGTACCCCTTGCTGCGCATAGATGATTTGTTTGATCAGCGGCATAATGCATTTGTGTTCTCCAAGATAGATCTGCGATCTGACTACCACCAATTGAGGATCAAGGGAGAGGATGTGTCCAAGACTGCATTCAGGACCCGTTATGGACACTATGAGTTCCTTGTGCTTCCATTTGGTCTGACTAACGCCCCTGCAGCATTCATGGATCTCATAAATAGGGTGTTTAGGCCATATTTGGATAGTTTTGTTGTGGTTTTTATAGACGATGTGTTAGTCTATTCCTCTGATGAGGCTACACACCGCGAGCATCTGAGGATTGTTCTGGAGGTTCTTTTAGAGCACAAGCTGTATGCCAAGTTCAGTAAGTGCGACTTCTGGATGTGCGAGGTTCACTTCCTTGGGCATGTTATCTCAAGCACTGGAGTTGCTGTTGATCCCGAGAAGGTTCAAGCGATGTTAGAGTGGGAGATTCCGAGGACACCATCTGAGATCAGGAGTTTTCTTAGGTTAGTAGGCTATTACAGGCGATTCATTTAAGGCTTTGCCTTTATCGCAGCACCTTTGACTAAGCTGACCAGGAAAGGGGTTAAGTATGTGTGGTCTGAGGATTGTGAGAGCAGTTTCAAGATGCTGAAGACAAGGCTGACGTCTACACCCGTGTTGATCTTGCCTAGTGGTATCGAGGGTTTTACGATCTATTCAGTTGCTTCTTAGATAGGTCTTGGTTGTGTTTTGATGCAGCATGGTAAGGTAGTTGACTATGCTTCTCGCCAATTAAAGGAGCATGAGCGTAACTATCCGACTCATGATTTGGAGTTGGCGGCTGTGGTCTATGCACTGAAGATCTGGAGACACTATCTTTATGGTGTCAAATTCGAGGTGTTCACTGACCACAAGAGTTTGAGGTACGACAGAGAAGGTGGATAGAATTCCTTAAGGACTATGACTTCGAGCTTCAGTACCATCCAGGGAAGGCGAATATCGTGGTAGATGCACTCAGCAGGAAGAGGTCCCAACTTCGGTAGGATTGGAAGATGCTAGAGGATGCGGCATGTGCTATGACCGAGCTAGAGCCATAGTTGTGTTAGGCTTTTGTAGCACAGTTGTCTATCCGATCCACTATGTTGGACGAGGTGATTGAGTAGCAGGAAGCTGATCCTAGACTTTAGGAGATGGTGGGCAAGGCAAGCATTGCTCAGATGAGGACAGTGTCATCAGATTTCAGCACCGAGTATGTGTACCGGAAGTAGTGGAGGTTCGCGAGCGAGTACTTGCAGAAGCTCACAGGTCACGGTTCTCCATTCATGCAGGCAACACCAAGATGTACTAGGATTTGAAGAGATCCTTTTAGTGGTCAGGCATGAAGAAGGATGTGGCAGAATTGTATCCAGGTGTTTGGTGTGTCAGTAGGTTAAGGGCGAGCGTAAGAGACCATCGGACCTTATGTAGAAGATGGAGATACCAATGTGGAAGTGGGAGGCAATCACCATGGATTTTGTGACGGGTTTGCCAAGACTGCTCACCTCTTGCCCATGAGGAAGAAATAGTCTGTGGAGAGCTTGGCGAGGCTGTATGTTGGCAGCATTGTGAGATTGCATGGTGTGCCAAAGTCTATTATCTCTGACAGAGACCCTCAGTTTACATCGAGACTGTGGCAGGGTCTTCAGGAGGCTTTGGGTTCTCAGTTGAAGCTTAGTTTGACATTTCACCCTCAGAGAGATGGCCAGTCCGAGAGGACGATTTAGACGCTCGAGGACATGTTGAGAGCGTGCGTGCTTGATTGGAAGGGCGACTGAGAACATCACCTACCTCTTGTGGAATTCGCCTACAACAACAGTTTTCATATAAGTATAGGCATGGCTCCATTCGAGGCTTTGTACGGTCTACCCTGTAGATCTCCTTTGTGGTTGGAGGAGACAGGTGTTAGGCAATTGGTTGGACTTGAGTTGGTGCAAGAAACATCAGATAAGATTTATCTCATCAGGTAGAGATTGGTTGTAGCTCAGGAAAGGCAAAAGAGCTACGCCGACAATAGAAGGAAGGACTTAGAGTTTGAGGTTGACGAGCATGTTTTCCTCAAGGTTTCACCTACACGAGGCACAGTCAGGTTTTCCAGGCATAGCAAGTTGAGTCCAAGATTCATTGACCCGTTTGAGATTCTCAGGCAGATGGGCAGTGTGGCGTACGAACTAGCTTTACCCCCAGCGCTAGCTAGTGTGCATCCGATCTTCCACGTGTCTATGCTCAGGAGATACGTGCGAGATCCGTCACATGTTATCAGTCACGACCCTGTGGAGATTCAGCCAGACTTGTCTTATGTAGAGCGACTAGTAGCTATCCTAGATCGTAAGGTTCAGCACCTCAGGAACAAGGCTATTACATCCGTGAAGGTGTTGTGGAGAAACTTTTGACGGAGGAGGCTACATGGGAGCTTGCGGAGGCCATGAAGAAGCATTATCCCCATCTGTATGGTTAGTATTTCTACTATAACTTCGAGGACATAGTTTCTTTTAGGGGGAGAGGGTGTAAGGCCCTCAAATTTTGTGCATCTTATGACTGTTGTGATGTTTTATTTTTCTGCCCGAACTCTGATTAACGTCAACATCCCTTGACGTTAAGAGCTTGTTGACAGCAACTTTTGTGCCGTTGAGTGTGTGGCCAGAAGAGATAGACGTCAACATCGATTGACGCCTATTTCTATTTGACAATGGCTATGTGGCCGTTTATTTCCCCGGCTGCATTTGTGATTCTAGATTTGTAACTGTCTCGTTTTCTCCAGAGTCTGATTAGGAAACCCAACCCCAACAGTTAAAACTCTTATGACCTAGGATTCCCCGACTCTATTGCTTATTTAACCTAGACATCTCAGTTAGGAGAGGACTTTGGTTCAGAAGAGAGGCTTTCTAGGTTTTGGGGAGAGAAAGAGAGAGTTTGAGAGGCTTGATCTGACGATCTGAAAGTTTCTCCAGAAATCTTCTTCGTTTGGGAGACTCTACTGGAGGTGGAGGAACTCTCCTAACGCCGGGGGATCAATTGCACAAGCGTGGGAGTCAGATCAAGACGAAGAACATCACCTCTTTGGCTTGGCCGAGGAGGGCTTCATTGCTAAAATTCGATCGTCAGAGGTTTTTAGAGAGGCAAGTAACATAGGGGTTTCGTCCGTAGATCTATCACCTAGAGTTTAGGTATTTTTCCGGATTTTTAGTTCGTGACCTGGACCCTCAAATTCATCATTTTTGTGTGTTCAGTCTGCACTTTTCTATAGACAGGAGGTTGACGACAACCTTATTGCCGCCAAGTTCTTGAGTTAACGGCAATCGATTGTGCCGTTAACCCACCCTGACGACAAGCCCCTTGCCGTCAAGTTTATCTGGTTTTACAGAATAGTGTTTTCAACCATGTGATGTAATTTTTCGAGGGTTTGTGAAGGTATACATATGTGATAAATTTTGTCTAGTCAGATATAGTCTTTAGGTCAAACCATGAATTTCTGATCATGATTACCTATAATAGAATTTTTGTTATGGGGAAATATACATGTTTTGACAGATCTAAATTCAGAGTAAATAGATATGATGCATGATATTATTACAGGAAATTTTCATGAACTTAGGGTTACTGTATACATATTTTGAAACTGTTAAATCTGTCTATTCACTGTCTATCATGTCTAATTAAAATATCTTGTTAAATTGCATGAGATGTTTGTTAAATGTTACAAATAGATGTACTACCTTGAAAATTCTGAAAAATTAACCATATGATATGTTCCATGCATAGAATTTATGGTTAAAATTTTGGACTGTTCCAATATCTGTAAGTACTATTTTCAATTATAAAGGCATTAAAAGCCATATTAAGCATGATTATTCAAGAAATAGTATTTTCAGTGATTAGTAGCATGTTTAGGTACTGTTATGCATGTTTTAATACTGTTAGACAGTCATGATAGGTTTTGTAATCTGAAATATATGTATTTGAATGGTATTCAGGTGAATGGACCAATAAGTACATGTAAAATGATGTTAATCATGTGATTAATTGAGATAATGTGATTAAGTGAATGTGTGCCGAAATTGACACTGCTACCATAGAAGGCTGTGGAGCCGTACTATAGAAAAGTCGCTATGGGAAGGCTCAATGTGTATGTGATATTCTGTGGGCATCAGGATGAATCCTGGAGGTGGATAGGTACTACTGGTTAGGGTGGAGAGGGCTTCTCCCAGTTCTGCGCAGTGACCAAGATTCATCACTTTAATGCCTAGGTGACGGGTATGTGTTATGTGATATGTGTGTCCTTCTTATAGTAGTTCGGACTATGTGTCACAACAAATAATGTGTAAAGACGTGAAATGTATGTAAATGTGCAAAGTGTTCATGTGAAAGTGATTTTTTAATGTGTTATATTGTGGAACAATGTGGAACCATGTGATCTGGTTATATTGATGTCAAAACAGCAAGAAAAATGTGTGATTATGTGATATAAAAGCATGTGAAAAGGGATAGATATCATGCTAGGTTTGCTTGTAACCATGTGTTTAACCCCATGATCAAGTTGTTTAGAAACATGTTATGAATGAGTTGCAATTAATATCATGATTCAAGTTAAAGACCATGTGTAGATAGCATGTTGTATGGTATTCATTTGTACTTGTTTGTTATGACATAAACCATGTGGTAAATTTCTCTTTTGTTAAAGTGAGTAGCATGAATGTGATATGTGTAAGGATGTGCCAATGGGTTACTTGCTGAGTCTTTTCTGAAGACTCATACTTGCTTTAACATACAGTGAGACAGGTGTCCCTGTGCTTGAGGAGGACATTGTGAGGAGCTACTCTGAGCGAGATGAGTAGCAGAGCTTATGGAGGATTATTGCTTAGATTGTACTTTCTTTTACTAGTACGTGAACAATGATGTTATATGGACTTGTTTAGTTATGGACATTGTTTATTTTCATTGCTACTATATAGACTGTGGGATGTGCGTAATTGTAAGGCCCTTAAATAAACGTATGTCATCGATGTATAAACTTTATTGTGCATAGTACTTACTTGTTTACATTGCATGAATAAGTATTATTTTAATGTGTGCATTGTAGATTATACATATATGTATACATGTGTGGTGTACATAAAGTTTCTATAGTTTTAAGTTCTGTTCTGGCGGCTAGCTGGCGTCAACATCAGTTGTCGTTGACCATAAATCAGCGGCCACATCGATGGGCGCCTACTCAGAATTGACGACAATTGATGTTGACGTCAATGTCCCAGATCTGTTGCGATTTTAGATCCGGAAATGACTCCGGAAATGTCGCCCTTGGTTTAGGAAACCGTCCCCCAACGGTAACCTAGACCCTAAATGCGTTCCTAAAAACCTCAGCCCTATAAAAGAGGCAGATTAGGGCTCAGTTAGGTCCTTTTGACTCTTTGTCAAAAACCCTAACATTTTATGTGCGAACCCCGACTTTGGAACTTCTTGATCCGGCGATTTGAGGCTTCATCCGACATCTTACAATGACTGGAGAGGGCTCTGAACATCCGGGAACGGCTTCCCCACACCGGTGTGCAGAGGAGATCAACATAGAGCTCGGATCGAGGGAGTTTTGAGGACTCTTTGGCTCAGGCCGAGGAGGGCTTCTCCAGCTTAAATCATTGCTTGTGGATTTTTCAAGAGGCAAGTACCACATCCACATCATTCCTACATGTGTCTAGTAAGTCCTAGGAATTTTCCGGATTTTATTTCGAGTCATGGAACCCCAATTTCATCAAGTTTCATACGTTCAGTCTGTGTTTTGCACAGACAGGAACTTAACGGCAGGGTCCCTTGTCATTAAGATCCTGAGTTAGCGGCACACTATGTTGCCGTTAACATGAGTAAACGGCCATACCCTTGCCGTTGAGTTCTTCACGCAACAACAGTGAACTGTCTGTCTTTATAAGCTATTTTTGGATTTCCGTGCATGAGGATATATGGTAATTTTATATGTTATGAAATATGTGTAGTGGAGCATGTTGTGTAATTTCTGTGAAATTTTGTTCAGTATATTATTTATAATTTTTTTTGAAATACATGTTAAATAGGTTATGGATATTGTAAATTATTGTTTATGTTATCATTGTGGGATTTAAGTGATAGAAATTTTCTGTGGTGCTTTAACCGATGTCAGGGCATGTTGTTAAAATTTGTCAATTTTATGATGACTGTGTAAATTTTTAGATTTTCTGAACTGAAAAATAGTGAGCATGCTTAATTAGTGAAGAAATTCTATTAAATGATATGGAAACAGTTAAATCTCTAGAATTTGGCACATGATTATAACTATCAGTATACATGTAGATAATGAATTGTGAATCCGAACAATGAAAATCCATGTTAGTTTGGTTATTTTAGTCTTATGTAATTCCACTGTTACAATTTTCATAATTAGTGTGTAATTCATAAAAATGCAAAAATTTATATGCATGATGGTTAACCTGTAATAGGTGTTTGGTTAAAATTTTGTACTAAAATGATGACAATAGCTATATATGTAGATTTTGTGTGAAATATTGATAAATAAATGCACGTTAATATGATTAGTATTAAAATCTGCTAATTTCTACATGATTAGACTTGTTTGAATCTGTTAATACTGAGAATAGTAGTACCTTGTTAGTTAACACTGAAGTATGTAAATGTGTGAGCATGTATTGGATGTGTTAAAATTGTGCATTAAGCGTGTGTTAAAATTAGGCAAATGTGTAAATGTGCCAATGGGTGACACTGCTACCTTATAGGGCTGTGGAACTGTACTGTGGTAAAGTCCCCACAGGAAGGTTCATAGTGTGTGATGTCCCACGGGCATTGGGATTAAATCCTGGAGGCGAACAAGTATCGCTGGTTAGGGTGGAGAGTGCTTCTCCCGGTTCTGCGCAATAACTAAGATTTATCACTGGAATGCCTAGGTGACAGATATGTGATGTGATTAGTGTGTGTCCTTCTAAAAGGTGGTTTGGGCTATGTGTCACGGCATTTAATAAATGTGAACTTGTGTTTAAGTGAAAGTGAATGTGTAAATTGTGAAATTGTGTAAGTGATCATGTGTTAACATGAATTCTTGTGACATCATGTAGATTGCTAACTTCTTAAATGATTAAAATATGTACATAGAAAAACAACATACTTTTCATGAGTATAAATGTGTTATCCATGTGAAAATGATTATAGAATCCATGCTAGAATCGTCTCTTATTTATGTGTATAAACTCCATGTTTAAAATGACAAATGTTTAACTTGTAAGTGTGCGTGAATGTGATTAAATGAGCTTAGTTTAATATATTGAAAAGCGTGTAGAAAGCATGTGATAGGCTTTAAGTTATTGAAAATTTTGTATAAGATAATTTCCATGTGTAACATGTGTAGACATCATGTTTAGGATTTTTACTTGAATTAATTGTTAAATCCATGTTTATATGTTATTGTGTAGAATGAAAATGTGAAAGTTATGTGATGCATGTAAGTTTAGTGTGTTTCATGTTACTTGTTGAGTTCATTTGAACTCACTCATGCTTCGGCGTACAGGTGCAGAGATTTCTACTTCTTCCGAGGAGATCGTTAGGAGTGACTCGGAGCGGGAGTAGGAGACCTTGTTTTGGACTTGGCGTTGTACTTTTATTTTTCCTAAGTATGTAATAAGAGTAGACTTTCTCTACCTTTGAGATTTGTGTACTTATTTAATGGAAAATGGTGGACAATGTATTTATTTCATTTCTCAGTTATGAAAAGTTTAGATTTCTTTTCTTATATGGACTGTGAATAGAATGTGGATGATGGAATAAGAAGTTACATTTGGCTATTTCTTTTCTGCTGCTATGTGAATGTATTTATGTATATTTCAGCCTATCGTATAACTGTTGGGTAAATGTCCCACTGTAGCGGCATTCATTATATCGATGTGGGTTGGTATAATCGTACTAGTATAAGGAGGGTCGTTACAGAGATTGGTATCAGAGCATCAGGCTGAAATTGTACATACCATCATCTTCATTGCATGCTAAGTCTGTGTAGATTGTCTACATAGATAAGTAAATAGTTAGAAATTAGATAGTCTAGTTCTAAAATGTGATTAAATCATTTTGCAAGCTATGGCTTCGCGTGGTAGGCGTGGTGTTCCTGCTCGTGAAGGTGAGCAGAGGAGAGATGAGCCTCGGCATGAGGATCAGGGTGAGCAGTAGGCCCCAGCACCCCAGGGTCCTGTGCTTCCCCCACCGCCATCAGTAGACTATGGAGTGTTCATGCAGGGTTTGGTGTAGGCCATGCAGACGTAGGCCCACACCCAGGCTGCACTCCAGGCTCAGCTGGAGGCTCAGCAGGCTCAGGTTAGAATGATAGATAGAGTAGTTTGTCTTAATTGGTTTCATGTTATTATGTTGCCATGTTGTGAATGTGTGATGCTTATGATGTTTGCTGTGGCAGGCTCAAGTGCCAGTTCCCTAGGCTCAAGACCATGGTGGACCCTCCATCATGGAACGGTTCAAGTGGATATCGCCACCTTCTTTTAAGGGGGAGAGCGACCGTTACTTGCTGAGAGCTGGATGAGGGAGATCGAAAAGATCTTCCGGGCTATTAGGTGCGCTGAGGTTGACAAGGTCACTTTAGCCACCTATATGCTACAGGTATGTGTAAATTAATCCGGTGGTTATTTCTTTAATTATAGATTATGTTGGTTAGTCCTTATGGGTGGTTTTGGCAGGAGCGAGCCGACGTGTGGTGGTCCTCGTTGTTACGTACTCGGTTCGAGGATGGTGCTGTGGAGGTTGGTTGGGATGAGTTCATGAGGCTCTTCCGAGCCAAGTTTGTTCCGGAGAACATCCAGGACAAGATGGAGCAGGAGTTCCTTTCGTTGACTCAGGGCTCCAAGACCGTACTGGAGTACAAGGCCAGGTTTTCCGAGCTATCAAAGTATGCCCCTCATATTGTAGCTGATGAGCACAGGAAGGCAAATAAATTCGTGATGGGTCTGAGGCCATCACTAAGGACGAGGTTGGTGGCTTTCGACCATCGTACCCTCGAGCAGGCGCTCAGCGTGGCGTGTCGTCAAGAGGGAGAGATGGAGCAGTACCTAGAGGAGAAGAAGGCTTCTCAGAAGAGGCCCGCGGCTCCTTTCCAGAGGCAGGATAGGAAGAAGGTGGCTTTTCAGTCACCGCAGCGTCCCGTGGCATCAGGAAGCAGTCAGGTACCTTCTCAGCGTTCCCCTAGTGGCCAGAAGGAGTGTCCTCATTGTGGGAGGGCACATGGTGGTACGAAATGTTGGAAGTTGGTGGGGAAGTGCTTGAAGTGCGGGAGTAGCGAGCATAGGATCAAGGATTGCCCCAGACTGCAGTAGGGAGGTCAGCGTGGAGCGGCACCAGCCCCAGCAGTAGCAGTAGCAGCGCCAGCGACAGGATGACCAGGGAGACCTCGAGCCCCAGCTCAAGTGTTTGCGTTAGCTCATGAGGACGCCGAACAGGCGAATCATGTTACCAAAGGTACAGTTTTGTTCTTAGGTGTGCATGCTCGGGTTTTGTTCGATACGGGTGCTACCCACTCATTCATTTCTGAGCGTTATGCTAGGAAGTTAGCCCTAGAGTCAGGACTAGAGTCTGAGGAGTTAGAGGTTCCTTTATCTATGCACACACCTACAGGTACGGTATCGACTAGGAAGTGTATTCCGTCTTTACCGGTGTGCATTGAGGATAGAGTCCTAGAAGGGTGTTTCTTCTTGCTAAAGATGAAGGACTACGATGCTATTCTTAGTCTGGATTGGCTAGAGGAGCATTATGCGTTAGTAGATTGTCGTGGGAAGAAGATCATTTTTCGCATTCCTCGTGAAGATGAATTTTCTCATCCTTTGCCAAGGAACTTGGCAGGGAAGTTTGTCATCTCTGCCATGAGGGCGATGAGAATTGTGAACAAGGGTTGTGACTCTTTTCATGCTAGCGTGGTATTAGTACCCAAGGCTGATGAGTCACCTACTCTTGCGGAGATAGATGTAGTGCGAGAGTTTCCAGATGTCTTTCCTGATGACCTATATGGATTGCCACTGGCCAGAGAGATAGAGTTCATGCTAGAGTTGCTTCCAGGCACCTCTCCTATCTCGAAGGCACCTTATCGGATGGCACCTGCAGAATTAGCTGAGCTAAGGAAGCAGTTGCAGGATTTGTTAGATAAGGTATTTATTCGCCCTAGCGTTTCCCCTTGGGACGCACCTGTCTTATTCGTGAAGAAGAAGGATGGATCACTTAGGTTATGCATTGATTATAGAAAGCTAAACCAAGTGACGGTGAAGAACATGTATCCCTTACCTCAGATTGATGATTTGTTTGACCAGCTGCAAGATGTATCAGTCGTTTCTAAGATTGATTTGCGGTCTGGTTATCATCAGTTGAGGATTAAGAGTGAGGATGTGTCCAAGACGGCATTTAGAACCCGTTATGGACATTATGAGTTTTTTGTTCTTCCTTTTGGTCTGACCAACGCCCCAGCAGCATTCATGGATTTCATGAACAGGGTGTTTAGACCATATCTAGTTAGTTTCGTCGTAGTTTTTATTGATGACGTGTTGGTCTACTCTCCGGATGAGGCCACACACTGTCAGTATTTGAGGGGAGTGTTAGAGATTCTCCGTGAGCACAAACTGTATGCAAAATTCAGCAAGTGCAATTTTTAGTTGCGCGAGGTTCATTTCCTTGGGCATGTTATCTCCGGTGCTGGTGTAGCAGTGGATCCAGCGAAAGTCCAGGCTGTTATGGATTGGGAGATTCCAAGACTCCTTCGGAGATTCGGAGTTTTCTTGGTTTGGCGGGTTATTATCGATGATTTATTGAGGGATTTTCATCCATCGCCGCCCCATTGACTCAGCTGACCAGGAAGGGAGTGAAGTTTGTTTGGTCCGAGGAGTGTGAGAGTAGTTTTCAGTTATTGAAGGCTAAGCTCACTTCAGCTCCTGTGTTAATTTTGTTGAGCGGTGTAGAGAGTTTTGCTATCTACACGGATGCATCTCAGATTGGCCTTGGCTGTGTATTGATGCAGCATGAAAGGGTAGTAGCGTATGCTTCTCGTCAATTGAAGGAGCATGAGTGTAACTATCCGACTCATGATCTTGAGCTTGCGGCAGTGGTTCATGCACTGAAGATCTGGAGACACTATCTTATGGTGTCAGATTTGAGGTGTTCACTGACCACAATAGCCTAAAGTATCTTTTCTCCCAAAAGGAATTAAACCTTAGGCAGAGAAGATGGATTGAGTTCCTGAAGGACTATGACTTCGACCTCCAGTATTATCCTGGAAAGGCGAATGTCATAGAGGATGTCCTTAGCAGGAAGAGGTCGTCTCTCCAGCAGGATTGGAAGATGTTGGAGGATGCGGCGTGTGCGATGACTGAGTTAGAGCCATCATTGTGCCAGGCTTTTGTAGCTCAGTTGTCCATTAGGTCTTCGGTGTTGGATGAAGTGATCGAGCAACAGAAAGCCGACCCTAAACTCCAAAAGTTAGTGGGCAAGGCAGGCATTGCTCGTGATGAGGATGGCGTGATTAGATTCCATCACCGTGTTTGTGTTCCAGACATCGTGGATGTCTGTGAGCATGTTTTAGTAGAAGCTCATAGGTCTAGATTCTCTATTCATCCGGGTAACACTAAGATGTACAAGGATTTGAAGAGATCTTTTTGGTGGTCTGGCATGAAGAAAGATGTGGCAGAGTTTGTGTCTAGATGTCTAGTATGCCAGCAAGTTAAGGCCGAGCGGCAACGACCATCTGGACTTATGTAGAAGATGGAGATCCCAGTATGGAAGTGGGAAGCTGTCACTATGGATTTCGTTACGGGTTTGCCTCGATCCAGATGGGGTAACGATTCGATTTGGGTAGTGGTAGATAGATTCTCGAAGACTGCGCATTTCTTACCCATGAAGAAGAAGCAGTCAGTAGAGAGTTTAGCTAGATTGTATATTAGTAGCATTATTAGATTGCATGGTGTCCCGAAGTCAATCATTTCGGATCGTGATCTGAGATTTACTTCGAGGATGTGGAAGGGTCTTCAGGATGCATTAGGTTTGGAGCTGAAGCTCAGTTCGGCGTTTCAACCCCAGACAGATGGACAGTCCGAGAGGACTATCCAGACGCTCGAGGATATGTTGAGGGCGTGCATTCTATATTGGAAGGATGATTGGGAGCGCCATTTATCTCTTGTAGAGTTCACATATAAAAACAGTTTTCATGCGAGTATTGGTATGGCTCCATTTGAGGCGTTGTATGGTAGGCCTTGCAGATCTCCTTTATGTTGGGAGGAGACAGGCGATAGGCAGCTGATCGGTCTGGAGTTAGTTAAGGAGACTTCAGATAAGGTCTAGTAGATTAGGAAGAGGCTTGTTGCGGCACAGGATAGGTAGAAGAGTTATGCCGACAACAGGAGGAAGGATTTGGAGTTCGAGGTAGGTGAGCATGTCTTTTTAAAGATTTCGCCTGCTCGTGGTGTAGTTAGATTTGGCAGGCATGGTAAGTTAAGTCCTAGATTCATTGGCCCGTATGAGATTCTCAGACAATTGGGCAACGTGGCATATGAGCTAGCTTTACCTCCAGCGTTAGCTATTGTTCATCCTGTTTTCCACGTATCTATGCTCAGGAGGTATGTTAGAGATCCATCTCATATTATTAGTCACGAGCTAGTGGAGATCCAGCCAGATCTTTCCTATGTGGAGCAACCAGTGTCTATTCTTGATCGGAAGGTTCAACATCTGCGGAACAAGAGTATTACGTCGGTGAAAGTCTTATGGCGTAACTTCTCATGAGAGGAGGCTACTTGGGAGCTTGAGGATGCAATGAAGAAGAAACATCCTCAATTGTTTGAGTAGCGTCGGTCCAACTTCGAGGACAAAGTTTCTTTAAGGGGGAGAGGGTGTAAGGCCCTTGATTTTTCATCTTTGGGTGATTTCTTATGTATGTATAAACGTATGTCATCGATATATAAACTTTATTGTGCATAGTACTTACTTGTTTACATTGCATGAATAAGTATTATTTTAATGTGTGCATTGTAGATTATATATATATGTATACATGTGTGGTGTACATAAAGTTTCTGCAGTTTTAAGTTCTGTTCTGGCGGCTAGTTGGCGTCAACATCAGTTGACGTTGACCATAAATCAGCGGCCACATCGATGGGCACCTACTCAGAATTGACGACTATTGATGTTGACGTCAATGTCCCAGATCTGTTGCGATTTCAGATCCAGAAATGTCACCCTTGGTTTAGGAAACCGTCCCCCAACGATAACCTAGACCCTAACGCGTTCCTAAAAACCTCAACCCTATAAAAGAGGCAGATTAGGGCTCAGTTAGGTCCTTTTGACTCTTTGTCAAAAACCCTAACATTTTATGTGTGAACCCCGACTTTGGAACTTCTTGATCTGACGATTTGAGGCTTCATCCGACATCCTACAATGACTGGAGAGGGCTCTGAACATCCGGGAACGGCTTCCCCACACCGGTGTGCAGAGGAGATCAACACAGAGCTCGGATCGAGGGAGTTTTGAGGACTCTTTGGCTCAGGCCGAGGAGGGCTTCTCCGGCTTAAATCGTTGCTTGTGGATTTTCCAAGAGGCAAGTACCCTATCCACATCATTCCTACATGTGTCTAGTAAGTCCTAGGAATTTTTCGGATTTTATTGCGAGTCCTGGAACCCCAATTTCAACAAGTTTCATACGTTCAGTCTGTATTTTGCACAGACAGGAACTTAACGGCAGGATCCCTTGCCGTTAAGATCCTGAGTTGGCGGCACACTATGTTGCCGTTAACATGAGTAAACGGCCATACCCTTGCCGTTGAGTTCTTCAGGCAACAACAGTTGACTGTCTGCCTTTATAAGCTATTTTTAGATTTTTGTGCATGAGTATATATGGTAAATTTTATATGTTATGAAATATGTGTAGTGGAGCATGTTGTGTAATTTCTGTGAAATTTCGTTCAGTGTATTATTTATTAAAATTTTTGAAATACATGTTAAATAGGTTCTGAATATTGTAAATTACTGTTTATGTTATCCTTGTGGGATTTAAGTGAGAGAAATTTTCTGTGGTGCTTAAATCTATGTCAGGGCACGTTGTTAAAATTTGTGAATTTTCTGATGACTGTGTAAGTTTTTAGATTTTCTGAACTTAAAAATAGTAAGCATGCTTAATTAGTGAAGAAATTCTATTAAATGATATGGAAATAGTTAAATCTCTAGAATTTGGCACATGATTAGAACTGTCAGTATACATGTATATAATGAATTGTGAATCTGAACAATGAAAATCCATGTTAGTTTGGATATTTTAGTCTTATGTGATTCCACTGTTAGAATTTTCATAATTAGTGTGTAATTCATAAAAATGCAAAAATTTATATGCATGATGGTTAACCTGTAATAGGTGTTTGGTTAAATTTTTTTACTAAAATGATGATAGTAGCTATATATGTAGATTTTGCGTGAATATTGATAAATAAATGTACGTTAATATGATTAGTATTAAAATCTGCTAATTTCAACATGATTAGACTTGTTTGAATCTGTTAATACTGAGAACAGTAGTACCATGTTAGTTAACACTGAAGTATGTAAATGTGTGAGCATGAATTGGATGTGTTAAAATTGTGCATTTAGCGTGTGTTAAAATTTAGACAAATGTGTAAATGTGCCAATGGGTGACACTGCTACCTTAGAGGGCTGTGGAATTGTACTGTGGTAAAGTCCCCATGGGAAGGTTCATAGTGTGTGATGTCCCACGGACATTGAGATTAAATCCTGGAGGCGAACAAGTATCGCTGGTTAGGGTGGAGAGTGCTTCTCCCGGTTCTGCGCAGTAACTAAGATTTATCACTGGAATGCCTAGGTGATAGATATGTGATGTGATTAGTGTGTGTCCTTCTAAAAGGTGGTTGGGCTATGTGTCACGACATTTAATAAATGTGAACTTGTGTTTAAGTGAATGTGAATGTGTAAATTGTGAAATTGTGTAAGTGATCATGTGTTAATATGAATTCTTGTGACATCATGTAGATTGATAACTTCTTAAATGATTAAAATATGTACATAACAAAACAGCAAACTTTTCATGAGTATAAATGTGTTATCCATGTGAAAATGATTATAGAATCCATGCTAGAATCGTCTCTTATTTATGTGTATAAACTCCATGTTTAAAATGACAAATGTTTAACTTGTAAGTGTACGTGAATGTGATTAAATGAGCTTAGTTTAATATATTGAAAAGTGTGTAGAAAGCATGTGATAGGCTTTAAGTTATTGAAAATTTTGAATAAGACAATTTCCATGTGTAACATGTGTAGACATCATGTTTAGGATTTTTACTTGAATTAATTGTTAAATCCATGTTTATATGTTATTATGTAGAATGAAAATGTGAAAGTTATGTGATGCATGTAAGTTTAGTGTGTTTGATGTTACTTGTTGAGTTCATTTGAACTCACTCTTGCTTCGGCGTACAGGTGCAGAGATTTCTACTTCTTCCGAGGAGATCGTTAGGAGTGACTCGGAGCGGGAGTAGGAGACCTTGTTTTGACTTGGCGTTGTACTTTTATTTTTCCTAGGTATGTAATAAGAGTAGACTTGCTCTACCTTTGAGATTTGTGTACTTATTTAATGGAAATTGTTGTTTCATTTCTCAGTTATGAAAAGTTTAGATTTCTTTTCTTATATGGACTGTTAATAGAATGTGGATGATGGAATAAGAAGTTACATTTGACTATTTCTTTTCCGCTGTTATGTGAATGTATTTATGTATATTCAGCCTATCGTATAACTATTGGGTAAATGTCCCACTGTAGCGGCATTCATTATATCGATGTGGGTTAGTATAACCATGTCGATATAAGGAGGGTCGCTACAGTAATGATGATGGAATAAGAATCCTTTTCATTTCCGTTGTACATTCCTTTGTTATTTATGTACATCTCTACCTACTGTTTTGTGTTGGGTACATGCGCCACTGAGAGTCAAGTAGTGTCGAACAAGTGATAGCACAAACATGATTTCAATAGAACAAGTGTTAAGTATAGCACAGAGAGTAGGATGACCATAGCACAATATAATTCATGATAGCATAATGAGTCAAGTATAGTATAGCACTTTGATTGTTATTAGATAGTCGAGATAGATAGCACTCGAGTGTAATGTCAAACACTCTAGTCAATTAACTCCCGTGGGCACTAGCACTTTTGGGTGCATCTCCTAGGCCCAGACCGGGCCCCTTATATTGCCAAGCATTAGTCATGTTGTTTATCTTTAGACAATCAGTCAAATGGCCATAGAGAGTACCAAGTATAGATGAGAATATTTGATGAATATATGAGAGTGTAGAGAACGTGAATAGAGTATAGGTGAGAACTATAGGTCAATGTGCATGAAACAAGGTTAAATCGGCGATAGTAACAGTTGTACAACATGAATGATTAGTGCTGGCAGTAAGGTAGAATTCACTAACCAACCACTGGCCATGCTACGATGTAACGACCCTCTCTATACCGGTACGATTATACCAACCCACATCGATATAGAAAGTGTTACCATAGTGGGACATTTACCTAACACATTCAATATGTTGAGACGTACACAAATATGAACACATAACAGTGGAATAAAAGAACTGAATGTAAATTTATTATTCCATCATCCACATTTATCCACAGTCTATATAGTACTAGAAAGAATTAAAGTTCCCATAACTAAAATTTAAATTAAATACATTGTCCACAACTTAAATACACGTCGTCCTTTATTACATACTTATGAAAATAAACTACAACGTCGATATTTCCACAAGATCTCCTACTCTCGCTCCGAGTCACTCCTGACTGTCTCCTCGGAAGAAGTAGAGATACCTGCACCTGTACGCCGAAGCAAGAGTGAGTCTAGACAACTCATCAAGCAAAACCATGAACTTTGCATATACATACATCATATAGACATTTTACTTTTAAACAAAACCATCAACATGTAACATGGTTTAAGCATTCTTTTTAAAAATTTAAACATGATATTCTACAATCTTATAGTATAGGGTACATGCTTTATGTTTCTTTTCATAATAAAATGACCTATCACATGCTTTCTATACATTCTTTAACATGCTAATTCAAATCACATTTTATTATATTTATCTTTTAATACAATGTCATGTTAAGCATGGAAATTGCACATAATGAAAGAGATATTCCTAGCATGGATTCTAAAGACATTCTCACATGCATAACACATTTTATACATAAATAGCTTGCTATTTTGACATGATTTTTAACATATTCATATAATAATTCACAAATTCACATGCTCTCACATTATCTTACACATTCACATAACTATTTACACTTTACACAATTTCACATTTCACATATACATAATCAAAATTTTCTCATTTAAATGCCGTGACACATAGTCCAAACCACCTCTAGAAGGACACACAGTTATCTCATCGCACACATATCCATCACCTAGGCAATATAGTGATAGGCCTTAGTTACTGCGTAGAACCGGGAGAAGCACTCTCCACCCTAACCAGTGGTACTTGTCCACCTCCAGGATTTTTATCCCAATGCCCATGGGATCTCATACGCATATGAACCTTCCCATTGGGACTTTACTACGGTACAATTCCTCAGCCTCTAAGGTAGCAGTGTCACCCATGGCACATTTACACATTTTCCATTTTTAAACACACACTATTTGCACATCGTTTAACACATTAACTCCATATTCACATACATGTACATGGTTCAGGTTACCTGACATGGTACTATTGTTTACAGAGTTAAACAGTTACAATTCAATCATGAATCATGCTGTAATTATCTAATTTATCACTAATTACTCTAACATGTTTTAACTAGCTAATTCAACATATAATGATCAAATTAGTACCTACCATTGTCCAATTCATATGAAAATTTATCTAGAAACTGGTTACAGGTTACGCATCATGCATACCAAATTTTATATTTTTTGGAGTCATACACAATTTATGATAATTAAAACATGCATTGTGCCTAATTTATGAAGTCATCAATTAAGCATGGTACACAGTGCCATATACATATTTATTGATTCTAAAATCTGTGTCCAATAGTCATGATATTACATGCAATTTCTGAGAATTTATTTTACATCATACAATTCATTAGAGATTTAAAACCACCGATGCATGCTCTCTGATTTTCAGTTTAGAAAAATATAACTATTTACATAGATATCAAAAAATTTCCAAACTCTCATGGTATGAACTGATACCCATAAAAATTGTATAGAAATTCTCTGACAACAAAATTCCACATGGATCACACAATCAGTAACTTTCAAGGTTGGAAAACCTGTCTGACATATATTTCAAAAATTTTAATAAATAGACTATTTAACGACAATTCCACAAAATTTCAAAACATCATCCACTCGATGTATTACATAGCATATGAAATTTACATTATATCCTCATGCGCAGAAATCTGAAAAATAAATTATAAAGGGGCCAACAACACACTGTTCTTGCTTGAAGAACTCAGTGGCAAGGGTGTGGCCGCTTACTGGTTGACGGCAACATAGGTGGCCGCTAACCTCGGATCTTAATGGCAGCAAAGGTTGCCGTTAAGTTCTTGTATGTGCAAAACACAGATTGAACTCCAAACATTCGATAGAAAGGGGGTTCCAGGACACAAATAAATTCCGTAAAAATGCCTGAGACCTACAAGACGTATGTATGGACAATGGGTATGGGTTACTTGCCTTTGAAAAATTCTACAAACGAAGATTTTGTTTAAAGAAGCCCTCCTCGGCCTGAGCCAAAGAGCCTTCAAATCCTCCTCGATCCAAGTTCTGTGTCGATGCAGACTGCCACCCGTGTCGAAGAAGCCTTCCCCAACACTTAGACTCCCCTCCAGTCGCAGAAGATCGACGAAGGAGTCACCAATCGTCGGATCCACGGGTTCAAAATTCAGGGTTCGCACAAGAGAACTAGGGTTTTGACAAAAGAGTCAAAAAGTCCTAACATCGTCCTAATCCGAGTCTTTTATAAGGCTAAGGGCTTAGGGACACGTTTAGAAGGGTTTCCTGACCGTTGGGGTCGGTTACCAAAATAGAAGGAGAAAATTTCGACGCATTTTCAGATCTGAAACACAACAGATCTGGGGAAGTAAACGTCAACCTTACTGGCCGCCTAACAGGAGTCGGCGTCCATCGATGTGGCCGCTGAATTGGGATTAGCGTCCACCAATATTGGTGCCTACTGGACATTCGGCTAGAACTCACAAACTATAGAAAATTACACTTACTCAATGCATGTATATATAATATACAATGTATACTTTAAAATAATACTATTTATACAATGTAAATAAATAATATGCACAATGAAAATATATATATACATATATTTACAACAATACTCAATTATTATATATATATATACATAGCTACACACACAAGTATAATTTCTCACACAATCAAACACCTATAAAGAGGGCAAAATTCAAGGGCCTTACACCCTCTCCCCCTTAAAGAAACTTCGTCCTCGAAGTTAGACCGATACTACTCAAACAACTGAGGATACTTCTTCTTCATTGCATCCTCAAGCTCCCAAGTAGCCTCCTCTCGCGAGAAGTTGCGCCATACCCCTTCACCGACGCGATGCTCTCGTTCCGGAGATGCTGAACCTTCCGGTCAAGAATAACTACCAGTTGCTCCACATAAGATAGATCTGGCTGGATCTCCACTGGCTCGTGACTAATAACATGAGATGGATCTCTGATATATCTCCTGAGCATAGATACGTGAAAAATAGGATGAACACTATCTAACGCTGGGGGTAAAGCTAGCTCATATGCCACGTTGCCCAATCGTCTAAGAATCTCATACAGGCTAATGAATCTAGGACTTAGCTTACCATGCCTGCCAAATCTAACTACACCACGAGTATGCGAAATCTTCAAGAAGACATGCTCACCTACTTCGAACTCCAAATCCTTCCTCCTGTTGTCGGCATAACTCTTCTGCCTATCCTGTGCTGCAACAAGCCTCTTCCTGATTAGCTGGACCTTATCCGAAGTCTCCTGAACTAACTCCGACCGATTAGCTGCCTATCACCCGTCTCCTCCCAACATAAACGAGATCTACAAGGCCTACCATACAATGCCTCAAATGGAGCCATACCAATACTAGCATGAAAACTGTTGTTGTAGGCGAACTCCACAAGGGGCAAATGGCGGTCCCAATCATCCTTCCAATCCAGAACACACGCCCTCACATATCCTCGAGCGTCTGGATAGTCCTCTCAGACTGTCCATCGGTCTGGGGATGGAACGCCAAACTGAGCTTCAGCTCCGAACCTAACGCATCCTGAAGACCTTTCCACAGCCTCGAAGTAATCTTGGATCTCGATCCAAAATGATCGACTTCGGCACACCATGCAATCTAATAATACTACTAATATACAATCTAGCTAAACTCTCCACTGATTTCTTCTTCTTCATAGGCAAGAAATGCGCAGTCTTGGAGAATCTATCCACCACTACCCAAATCGAGTCATTACCTCGTCTAGATCGAGGTAAACCCGTAACAAAATCCATAGTGACAGCTTCCCACTTCCATACTGGGATCTCCATCTTCTGCGTAAGACCAGATGGTCGTTGTCGCTCGGCCTTCACTTGTTGGCATACTAAACACCTAGACACATACTCCGCTACATCCTTCTTCATGCCAGACCACCAAAAAGGTCTCTTCAAATCATGGTACATCTTAGTGTTACCTAGATGAATAGAGAATCTCGACCTATGAGCCTCCGCTAATACATGCTCATGGACATCTACAATGTCGGGAACATAAACACGGTGATGGAATCTAATCACACCATCCTCATTCCGAGCAATGCCTGCCTTGCCCACCAACTCTTGGAGTCTAGGGTCGGCTTTCTGTTGCTCGATCACCTCATCCAACACCGAAGACCTAACGGACAACTGAGATACAAAATCCTGACATAGGGATGGCTCTAACTCAGTCATCGCACATACCGCATCCTCCAACATCTTCCAATCCTGCTGGAGTGAAGACCTCTTCCTACTAAGAGCATCGGCTACGACATTCGCCCTTCCAGGATGATACTGGAGATCGAAGTCATAGTCCTTCAAGAACTCAATCCATCTTCTCTGCCTTAGGTTTAATTCTTTTGGGAGAAAAGATACTTCAAGCACTTGTGGTCAGTGAACAACTCAAATCTGACACCATAAAGATAGTGCCTCCAGATCTTCAGTGCATGAACCACTGCCGCAAGCTCTAAATCATGAGTCACATAGTTACGCTCATGCTCCTTCAATTGGCGCGAAGCATATGCTGCTACCCTTCCTTACTGCATCAATATGCAGCCAAGACCAATCCGAGATGCATCCGTATAAATGGAAAAACCTTCATCACCACTAGGTAATACCAATACCGGAGCGGAAGTAAGCTTAGTCTTCAATAATTGAAAACTACTCTCACATTCCTCAGACCAAACAAACTTCTCACCCTTTCTGGTTAGCTTAGTTAGCGGGGCAGCGATGGATGAAAATCCCTCAATGAATCTCCGATAATAACCTTCCAAACCAAGAAAACTACAAATCTCTAATGGGGTCCTGGGAATCTCCCATCCAATACAGCCCAGACCTTTGCTGGATCAACCGCTACACCAGCACCGGAGATAACATGCCCAAGGAAATGAACCTCGTGCATCCAAAAATCGTACTTTCTGAACTTTGCATACAGCTTGTGCTCTCTAAGGACTTCTAATACTACCCTCAAATGCTGACGGTGTGTGGCCTCATCCAGAGAATAGACCAACACATCATCGATGAAAACTACAACAAAACTATCTAGATAAGGTCTAAACACCCTGTTCATGAGATCCATGAACGCTGTAGGGGCGTTGATCAGACCAAACAGAAGGACCAAAAACTCATAATGTCCATAACAGGTTCTAAACGCCATCTTGGACACATCCTCACTCCTAATCCTTAACTGATGATAGCTAGACTGCAAATCAATCTTAGAAAAGACTGATGCATTTTGAAGCTGGTCAAACAGATCATCAATCCGTGGTAAGGGATACCTGTTCTTCACAGTCACTGGTTTAGCTTTCTATAATCGATGCATAACCTAAGTGACCCATCCTTCTTCTTTACGAACAATACAGGTGCACCCCATGGAGAAACACTAGAGCGAATAAATCCCTTATCTAACAAATCTTGCAACTGCTTCCTTAGCTCCGCTAACTCTGCAGGTGCCATCCGATAAAGGGGCCTTTGAGATAGGAGAGGTGCCTGGAAGCAACTCTAGTGTGAACTCTATCTCTCTAGCTGGTGGCAATCCAGATAAATCATTGGGAAAGACATCTGAAAAATCCTGCACAACATCTATCTCCTCAAGAGTAGGTGACTCATCAGCCTTCGGTACTAATACCACGCTGGCGAGAAAAGCGTCACAACCTTGTTCACCATTCTCATTGCCTTCATGGAAGAGATGACAAACTTTCCTGCTATGTTCCTTGGCAATGGATGAGAAAACTCATCCTCACTAGGAATGCGGAAAACAATCTTCTTTCCACGATAATCTAGAAATGCGTAGTGCTCCTCTAGCCAATCCAGACCAAGAATTGCATCATAGTCCTTCATCTTTAGCAAGAAGAAACACCCATCTAGAACTCTATCCTCAATGCACACCGGTAATGACGGAATACACTTCCTAGTCGATACGGTACCCGCAGGTGTGTGCACAGACAAAGGGACTTCTAACTCATCAGAATCTAATCCTGACTCTAAAGCTAACTGCCTAGCAAAACACTCAGAAATGAATGAGTGAGTGGCACCCGTATCAAATAAAACTCGAGCGTGCACACCCATGAAAAGAACCGTACCTTCGGTAACATGCTCCGCCTGCTCGGCGTCCTCACGAGCTAACGCAAACACTCAAGCTGAGGCTCGAGGTTTCCCTAGTCGACCTTTCGCTGGCGCTGCTGCTGCTGCCGCTGCTGGAGCTGGTCCGCGCTCGACTCCCTGCTGAAGTCTGGGACAATCCTTAATCTTATGCTCGCTACTCCCACACTTCAAGCACTTTCCCGCCATCTTCCAACACTCTGTACCACCATGTGCCCTCCCGTAATGAGGACACTCCTTCTTGCCACTGGGGGAATGCTGAGAAGATACCTGGTGACTGTCGGATACTATGGGACGCTATGGTGACTGATACACCGCCTTCTTCTTCTTCTGCCACTAGAATGGAGCTGTAGGCCTCTTCTGCGAAGCCTTCTTCTCCTCAAGATACTGCACCATCTCTCCTTCCTGTCGACAAGCCGTGCTAAGAGCCTCCTCGAGGGTACGATGGTCAAATGCCACCAACCTCGTCCTCAGTGATGGCCTCAGACCCATCACGAACTTCTTCGCCTTCCTGCGCTCATCAGCAATGATATGAGGGGCATACATCGATAGCTCGGAAAACCTGGTATCGTACTCCAGTGTGGTCATGGATCCCTGAGTCAAGGAGAGAAACTCCTGCTCCATCTTGTCTTGGATGTGCTCCGGAACGAACTTGGCCCGAAAGAGCCTCACAAACTCGTCCCAAACCACCTCTACAGCAGCATCCTCGAACCGAGTATGAAGGAACGAGGACCACCACACATCAGCTCGCTCCTGCCAAAACATTCTATAAGGACCAATCCAGACAATCTAGGCTTAAAGAAACAAATACATAAACAACTTACGCATACTTGTAGCATATAGGTGGCTAAAGTGACCTTGTCATCCTCAGCACACCTAATCGCTCGGAAGATCTTTTCAATCTCCCTCATCCAGCTCTCCACAAGCAACATATCACTCTCCCCCTTAAAAGAGGGTGGAGCCATCCTCTAGAACTTTTCCATAATGAAAGGTCCACCATGGTCATGAGCCTAGGGGACTGGCGCCTGAGCCTGCTATGACAAACAACATAAGACAAACATATTCAATATAGCAACATAGCAAACATATAATTTAAATAAATCAGACTACTCTATCTATTGATCTAACCTGAGCCTCCAGCTGAGCCTGGAGTGCAGCCTGAGTATGGCCTGCGTCTGCATAGCCTGAACTAGACCTTGCATGAATACTCCATAATCCACTGGTGGCGGTGGAGGAAGCACAGGACCCTGGAGTGCTAGGGCCTGCTGCTCACCCTAATCCACACGCCTAGGCCCAACTCTCTCCTCTCTCCTCTGCTCATCCTCACGAGCAGGAACACCACGCCTACCTCGCGAAGCCATAGCCTGCAAAACAGGTTAATCCTCATTAGGAACTAAACTATCTAATTCCTAACTATGTGGACAATCTATAAAGACTTAGCATATAATGAAGATGATGGCATATGCATATTCATGTACTATCTCAACGAATCTCTCTGATACCAATCTCTGTAACGACCCTCTTTATACCGGTATAGTTATACGAACCCACATCGATATAGAAAGCGTCGCCACAGTGGGACATTTACCCAACACATTCAATAGGCTGAGATGTACACAAATATGAACACATAACAGTGGAATAAAAGAACTGAATGTAAATTTATTATTCCATCATCCACATTTATCCACAGTGTATATAGTACAAGAAAGAATTAAAGTTCCCATAACTGAAATTTAAATTAAATACATTGTCCACAACTTAAATACATGTCGTCCTTTATTACATACTTATGAAAATAACTACAACGCCGATATTTCCACAAGATCTCCTACTCTCTCTCCGAGTCACTCCTGACTGTCTCCTCGGAAGAAGTAGAGATACCTGCATCTGTACGCCAAAGCAAGAGTGAGTCTAAAAGACTCAGCAAGCAAAACCATGCACATTGCATATACATACATCATATAGACATTTTACTTTTAAACAAATCCACCAATACATGTAACATGGTTTAAGCATTCTTTTTAAAAAATTAAACATGATATTCTACAGTCTTATAGTACAGGGTACATGCTTTATGTTTCTTTTCATAATAAAATGAACCTATCACATGCTTTCTATACATTCTTTAACATGCTAATTCAAATCACATTTTATTATATTTATCTTGTAATACAATGGCATGTTAAGCATGGAAATTACATATAATGAAAAGATATTCCTAGCATGGATTCTATAGACATTCTCACATGCATAACACAATTTTATACATAAATAGCTTGCTGTTTTGACATGATTTTTAACATATTCATATAATAATTCACAAATTCACATGCTCTCACATTACCTTACACATTCACATAACTATTTACACTTTACACAATTTCACATTTCACATATACATAATCACATTTTTCTCATTTAAATGCCGTGACAAATAGTCCAAACCACCTCTAGAACGACACACACTTATCTCATCACACACATATCCATCACCTAGGCAATATAGTGATAGACCTTAGTTACTGCACAGAACCGGGAGAAGCACTCTCCACCCTAACCATGGTACTTGTCCACCTCCAGGATTTTTATCCCAATGCCCATGGGATCTCATACTCATATGAACCTTCCCATAGGGACTTTACTACGGTACAGTTCCTCAGCCCTCTAAGGTAGCAGTGTCACCCATGGCACATTTACACATTTTCCATTTTTAAACACACACTATTTGCACATCGTTTAACACATTAACTCCATATTCACATACATGTACATGGTTTAGGTTACCTAACATGGTACTACTATTTACAGAGTTAAACAGTTACAATTCAATCATGAATCATACTGTAATTATCTAATTTATCACTCATTACTCTAAACACGTTTCAACTAGCTAATTCAACATATAATGATCAAATCAGTAACCACTATTGTCCAATTCACATGAAAATTTAACTACAAACTGTTTACAGGTTACGCATCATGCATACAATGTTTTATATTTTTTGGAGTCATACAAAATTTATGATAATTAAAACATGCATTCTGCCTAATTTCTAAAGTCATCAATTAAGCATGGTACACAGTGCCATATACATATTTATCGATTCTAAAATCTGTGTCCAATAGTCATGATATTACATGCAATTTCTGAGAATTTATTTTACATCATACAATTCATTAGAGATTTAAAACCACCAATGCATGCTCTCTAATTTTTAGTTTAGAAAAATATAACTATTTATAAAGATATCAAAAAATTTCCAAACTCTCATGGCATGAACTGATACCCATAAACATTGTACAAAATTCTCTAACAACAAAATTCCACATGGATCACACAATCAGTCACTTTCAAGGTTGGAAAACCTGTCTGACATATATTTCAGGAAGTTTAATAAATAGAATATTCAACAAAAATTCCACAAAATTTCACAACATCATCCACTCAAAGTATTACATAGCATATAAAATTTACAGTATATCCTCAAGCGTAGAAATCCGAAAAATAAATTATAAAGGGGCCAACAACACACTGTTCTTGCTTGAAGAACTCAGCGGCAAGGGTGTGGCTGCTTACTGGTTGACGACAACATAGGTGGCCGCTAACCTCGGATCTTAATGGCAGCAAAGGTTCCCGTTAAGTTCCTGTCCATGCAAAACACAGATTGAACTTCAAACATTTGATAGAAAGGGAGTTCCAGGACACAAATAAATTCCGTAAAAATGTCTGAGACCTACAAGACGTATGTATGGACAATGGGTATGGGTTACTTGCCTTTGAAAAATTCTACAAATGAAGATTTGGTTTGAGGAAGCCCTCCTCGGCTTGAGCCAAAGAGCCTTCAAATCCTCCTCGATTCGGGTTCTGTGTCGATGCAGATTGCCACCCGGTGTCGAAGAAGCCTTCCCCAACTCTTAGACTCCCCTCCAGTCACAGAAGATTGCTGGAAGGAGTCACCAATCGTCGGATCCACGGGTTCAAAATTCAGGGTTCGCACAAGAGAACTAGGGTTTTGACAAAAGAGTCAAAAGACCTAACATCATCCGAATCCGAGTCTTTTATAAGGCTAAGGGCTTAGGGACGCGTTTAGAAGGGTTTCCTGACCGTTGGGGTCGGTTACCAAAACAGAAGGCAAAATTTTTGGGGCGTTTCCGGATCTGAAATGCAGTAGATCTGTGGAAGTAAACGTTAACCTTATTGGCCGCCTCACAGGAGTCGGCGTCCATTGATGTGGCTGCTGAATTGGGATTAGCATCCACCTATATTGACGCCTACTGAACATTCAGCCAGAACTCACAAACTATAGAAAATTACACTTACTCAATGCATGTACATATAATATACAATGTATACTTTAAAATAAGACTATTTATACAATGTAAATAAATAATATGCACAACGAAAATATATATATACATATATTACAACAATACTCAATTAGTATATATATATATATATATACATAGCTACACACACAAGTATAATTTCTCACACAATCAAACACCTATATAAGAGGGCAAAATTCAAGGGCCTTACATACGAACTTAGTCCAGAGGTCCGACATGATATCATGGTAAGAGAGAGAAAATCTAAGGCCGTTTGGATCATACTGATCCCTAAGGGTGTTATAGGTATTATAGGTACAACCGGCTCGTCGACCATGTGGAATCCATGGACAGAGGAGACTTACGGAGGCCTTGAACAAAGATTTAGTAGTCCGACAGAAGGAATATCTGACTGAGAGTTTGTCCAAGTCAAGAGAAAGTGTATATAAAAACAAGTTGCTCATGTTCTAAGGAATTCTAGAATAGTGGAGCATCGGTACAGTATTCCAAAACAATGAGAGAAACGAAAACAAGTCCATTAAAAATAGGGCAATGATGTATAATTATTGAAGTAAATTACCAACTCATTTATGAAGGAACCTCTGAGGTAAGAGAAACAAAAACAAACATGTTAGTTTATGAATATGAAATGTTTAGGATGAAGAATGATGAAATCATATCTGAATGTTTGCTAGATTCATGCTAATTGTAAATGGACTTAAGGGTCTTGGAAATGTATACTCTAATAGTGACCTTGTGAGGATGGTACTAAGGTCTCTTCCATCTGCATGGCATACAAATGCTACTATTATTGAAGATTCTAAAAATATTTCCACTATGCAATTATATGAGCTTATAGGGTCCTTGATGACTTATAAAATCAATTTGAAAAGAAATGCATCTGAAATGACTCAAAAGAAACCATAGCATTGAAAGCAACATCTAGCTCTAAAACTGTTATTGAAAGTGATGATGATAGTGATGAATCTTCTGATGAAGAAAATGGCAATGAAATGACCTTACTGACAAGGCAATTCAAGAAATTTCTGATAAAGAAAGGAAAAGGTAAACTCAAACCTTTTACTAAGAAAGATTTCTCCAAGAAACTAGGGTTCAACAAGAAAATTGAGCTAAATAGAAAGACTAACATTATTTGTTATGAATGCAGGAAACAAGGGCATATGAGAGGAGAATGTCCAGACTTGAAAAGAAAATTGAAGGACCAAAAGTTCAAGAAGACAAGGGCCATGATGACCACTTGGAGTGATGAAGATGAGGGTATGCAATAAGAGGATGAATTTGATGATGGGGAAGTTACATGCCTCATGGCAAGAGGTGAAGAAAAACTGAGGTGAGTTCTTCATTTGAGACTTTTCTATTGATGAATGGGAAAACGTTTATGCTTCATTGTTTGAAAAACTCTGTGAGTATAAATTTGAAATAAATCTCTAAAAGGAAAGTTAATATCATCTTGCATGATTCCTCAAATTTTGAACAAATCAATCTTCAAACAATGAAGTAATTAACTTCAAGAATAAAAAGGAAATTCTCCATGAACAACTTGATGATGTTAAGGAGAAGTATCAAAATGTTGAAAAAGAAAAATAGATTCTGACTGAAGTGATGAAAACTTAAGAAAGAAAAAGAAATACTTCAGGAGAATTGAAAGTACTTAAAGGAATTGCATGATAAGAAGACATATCTGAAATTTGTTAAAGAAAACAAAAATCTAGATGCCATCTTAGGGGCTCGTATGAACACCCACTAAGCATGGACTAGGATTTCAACCGAAAAATAAAAAGAAATTTGGACAAACTTTGATAACATATTTTGTTAAAGAACACTCTCACCATGAATCTGAAAAAACAGCACAAGTGAAACAATCCATGAAACTCTAGCATCAAAACCAAAGCCAAATTAAAAACCCCAAAAGAAAAATCCAGCAGAAAGAGTTCATTACAATGGTCAATAGAATCTGAAGCATGTTGTCAAATCTACTTTTCATCAGAAGACTAACAAAAAATTAATCTCTCACAAATTCACGTCATGCAAAATTTGTGAAAATTTGGACATTCTGATTCAAGTTGCAGATACACATGAATGTGTGTAGAATCAAATAGATTTGGATTCCAAAACATATTGTTTGTGAATTGAAAAAATTGATGGGACCCAAAGTCATTTGGTACCAAAATCTTCTTTCTAAATTCCATTGCGAGAATGTCATACATCCCACAAGAAGGATAAATGGGATCTCGACAGTGGCTGTTCAAGGCATATGATAGGTGACAAAGGAAAATTATATTTGTTGGTTTAAAAAGATGGAGGTCAGGTAATTTTTGGAGGTAAAATAAAGACCAATTCATTGGCACAGGAAATGTGGGTAAGAATCTCTAAACTCCATTGAAAATGTGTTATTTGTCAAAGGACTTGATCATAATTGCTTAGCATCAGTCAGTTCTATGATAAGGGTCTTAAAGTAATTTTTATTTTGATGCATGTGAAATCACTGAAAAATAAACTGGAAAAAGCAAATTTGTTGGTTAAAGAATAAACAATATCTATCTAGTGACTTGAATGAGTAGAAAAATGGAATTTTTGTTTGGTTGCAAATCAGCATGACCTTTTTCAATTGTGGCATCGTAGGTTAGGTCATGCTAGTGAAGTTTTTTGAAAAAGATGATAAGACTTAATCTTGTAAATAGACTTCCAAAAATAAAGAAAAAGAAAAATACTAATATTCGTTTTATGTGTGTTCAAGGAAACAAACTAGAAAGTCTTTTAAATCTCTTGCCCCCCTAATAACTACAAAGCCTTCTGAATATTGCATATGGATCTTTTTGGTCCTACTAGGACACTAAATCTTAGTGGCCATCATTTTGACTTTGTCATTGTTGATGACTTTCTAGATTTTCCTGAGTGTTCTTCCTGTCTCACAAAAGTGACACTTTTAAGATTTTTTAGAACTTCTTCAATAAAATTGGGTAGGGAAACACAAATAAAATTTGCTCCATACTTATTGACCATGGAGGAGAATTTGACAAAAACTTGTTTTTTGAATTTTATAGGAGCACGGGAATTGAGCACAAGTTTGCCTCACCAAGAACTCCTGAACAGAATGGAGTAGTTGAAAGGAAGAATATGACACTGATTGAAATGGCCTGCACCCTGCTGGTTGAAAGTAAACTTCTAAGAAGCTTTTAGGCAGAGGCTATAACATTCATAATACATCCAAACAGAGTTATGGTAAGACCAGTTCTAAAGAAACTTGTTATGAGATTCTCAAAGGTAAGAAACCTCACATTGCTACTTTAAAGTTTCTTGGATGTAAAGCCTTCATTCATAACAATGATAAACAAGATCTTGATAAATTTGAAAGGAAAAATGATGTAGGTATCTTTCTAGGTTATTCTGAACATTCAAGGTCATATATAGTCTTCAATAATGAATCAAGAACTGTGGAAGAAATTCCACATATTATCTTTGATGAATATCATGAGAATACTGATGACTCTAATTTTTGCAGAAACCAAGAAGTGATGTAGACATCCTGTGAAGGAATCAGATCAGCTATTGGAAATAGAAGAATCACCTGAAAATGAAGATGTGTTGACACACATCACAAGCAAGTCGACACCAGACCTGACCATGTCGACAGAAAGAGTTGGTACATCAACAGAAATCAACCTCAAGTATTCTAAGATCATCCACTTGAAAATGTTCTGAGCATGTTCATGATAGGGTTGACACTAGATCACATTTTAAGAATATAATTGAACAAGATCACATAGCATTTATCTCCAAGTAGAATCCAACAACCTAGATGAAGCCTTAACTGATGAATCTTGGTTAGAGGCAAAGCATGATGAATTACATCAATTTGAAAGGAATAATGTTGGGCCTGGTTCCCAAGCCCACTGTAAACTCCATAATTGGGACAAGATGGGTTTTTAGAAACAAACTTACTGAAGAGGGTAAAGTGGTTAGAAATAAGGCTCGCTTGGTTGCAAAGGGCTGCAACCAAGAGTTTGGTGTGGACTTTGAAGAGTCCTATGCACCAGTAGCCAGGTTAGAAGCAGTCATAATACTTCTAGCTTTTGCATGCTCAAATAAATTCAAATTGTTTCAAATGGACGTTAAAATAGCCTTTTTGAATGGAATAATAAAAGAAGAAGTGTATGTGTCTCAGCCACTTGGTTTTGAAATTGCTGACAAACCAAACCGTGTGTACAAGTTATACAAAGCTCTCTATGGTTTGCAACAGGCACCTCGAGCGTGGTATGTTAGGTTGAGTACTGTCTAATTAGTAAGAATTACACACGAGGTAATGTTGATCAAACGCTCTTTACAAAGCATGTTAATGATCACATATTGTAGTCCAAGTGTATGTTGATGATATTATCTTCGGTTCCACTAATCCAGATCTATGTGTGGAGTTTTCTAACATCATTCATAATGAGTTTGAAATGAGCTTGATGGGGGAACTTCAATTTTCCTTGAACTGCAAGTAAAGCAACTTGAGGAGGGAATATTCATCAACCAAGAAATTACTGAAAATGTTCAATTTTGAAGAGGCCAAGCCAGCATCCACACCAATGAGTACAAGCATCAAAATTGATGCTGATGAAAAAGGTCAAATGGTAGATGCAAAAAATTCAGAGGTATGATTGGCTCACTTCTATATCTTACTACAAGCAGACCTAATATTTTAATTTTCTATTTGCTTATGTGCTATATTTCAATCATGTTCTAAAGAATCACATCTATTACTGTGAAAAAAGATTTTAGATATTTGAATGGGACTATTGACTTGGGTTTGTGGTATCCTACTTGATGTGAAACTGATTATATTTTACACTAATGTTGATTATGCAGGTTGTAAAATTGATAGAAGAGCACTAGTGAGTATTGTCAATTCATAGGTGGGTGTTATGGTTTTAGGGCATCTAAGAAGCAACACTCAGTTGCACTCTCCACAATAGAAGTTGAATATGTTGCTGCTGGAAGTTGTGCATCTCAAGTGTTGTGGTAAAGAGTCAATTACTTGACTATCACATCAATCTTGGATGCACACTATTCTATGTGACAACACCAGTGCTAATAATTTGTCTAAAAATCCAATTCAACACTCTAGAACAAAACACATTCAAATAGACATCATTTTCTAAGAGATGAAGTAGCAAAAAAAAAATTGAACTTCAATTTATTGAATCAAACAAACAATTGGCTGATATCTTCACAAAACCTTTGGCTGAAGACAGATTCACAACACTAAGAAGAGAAATTGACATTTGCAAAATGCATAAACAAACTTGATCTTCTATTTTGAATAAATTGTGAACTAGGTTGTTTGTGCATATCCATGACCTTAGTGTATTTCATCTTTCAAATGTTTGGCAAAAGAGTTAGTGCAGATTTTTCATGGAACAGAGTGTACAATTGATCAGATTTGATGAGAAATGTGATTGTGAAATTTGAAAAAAGGTTTGGAATGCTGAATTTGCTCAGAGTTAGGTCGACACATATTTGTCTTGGTCGACACCACTTCATTGTTTTGAGAGTGAGACTGATTTTCAACATCCTGTGTCGACACATAGAAGATCATGTGTTGACACACCTTTTTTGATGACCTCTAATCTTCAAATTCCTGGAAGATACATTCATTTGGTCTCCTTTCATGTCAAGAGGGAAATGTCTTTAATTTGATGATTTTGAACAAATCAATTATTCAGGGGGAGTTAAAGAATTCACTGATCTTTCTTACATCAGACCAAAAACAATTTAGTGGTTGGGGACTTATAAAGTTCAAAACTTAATCATTAAATCTTCTGAAACAACCAAAGAGTGAATGTTTAATAGCCTTAAAATATTCTACAAGTCTACATTCTTTTATCTGAAATTCAAGAGTAATATGATCTTTGGTTGAAAAATCTCAAACTCAATATTGTCCTTAAACATTTCTCTTATTTGAGAAAGGTTGAGAGTGTATCCAATGGATCTTAATTTTCTCTTGGCAGAGAAATGATTTGAATACTAAGAAACTACAAAACCTTCACAAAAGTGATGAATAATGTATGTCATGAAGTGCCTTGCTATCTCTACTCTAAGGGGTTAAATGAAAAAATGTGCAAATTGACTGTTAAATGAGTAACTCGGAAATTGGCGTCTGATAAATGTATATTCTCATGTCAAAAAGGTTTACACAAACCTTGAGGCAGAATGATTATTAAAAAGCATATGTACTTGTGTGAAAAAGGTGTACTATATCTGCCAGCTCATTAAAATTGCTATACAAGAAAAATACAATAAACAAAAAATGGTAAACACCTTGCCTAACTCAGATCCTCTTAGAATGTTTATTTTCAATACTGGTTAAGTTTATCCTAGACGAATTATTATGAAATTGCTGAGTAAGAATTAAGAGAATGGTTAATACAGACTTAAAAAACAAAGAGTATTTTAATTCTATTAAATTTGCCTAGGGTATTTCAAATCTCTTAATGTTAAACATTGACTTATAATTTTCAAACCATAAACATAAAAAGGGGAAGATGATGTGAAGTTGAAAGTGATCTCTTAACATATTAAAAATCCGGAAAAATTTAGAACAGAGAGCCAAAACCCTAACACAGAATAGCACGATTCTTCTTCATTTGATGAATCTGTGTCCATTCAGAAGGCATCCAAGGATCTACAGTGACAGAATCCGACATATTTTAAAGCCCAAAGTTAGTCAATATCATTGATGAAGATTAATTTGACGAATGTCGTTCCAGAACTTCTACCTCTATTTGAATTTCAAGGATGGATTAAGTCATCAGTGACATCGAAAATTTTATCCAGATGGTCTAGGGACACACCAGAAGGTTCACATCAGAAGTAAAGGCTGTGAAAATTCAACTCACCCATGAATTAACACATAAAAATTTTGACATTCAAATTTTGGTGAATATTTATATACTATGAATTTGATCTACATGATGCATACTCCTTGCTCACTAGATTACCACATGATAAGTAGAACTCCAAGCAAACACAGTCACAGTCTGAATGCAAATTCTTTCCCCATTCCATAGGTACTACATCATATGTTCACCACAATTCTCACACCTCAGGGTGAAGGTAGGAACAGATTGACAATATTTAGAGATTTCTATTGAATTGGATTGAGAAAGATCAAGGTTGATCTTATAGAAATCATGTTTCAGATCATGTCTTAAACTACAAGGAAAGAACATAAAAGATCACTTCCTTATGCCACACATCTCACTGCCATTATTGAAAAGGCAGGTGTCTCTTTTTCTCAAGAAAAGGTTTAGAGAATACCTCAGTACAACATCTATTGCATGAACAATGTGAGGCATATGAAATTCCACATTGAAGGAGCACAAGTTACAAGAGGTCAGTCACCTGCACCTCTTCCATAAGAGCAAGAACTTATAGTGGACAGCACACCTCCAAATGAAGATCATCCGGTAGACTAGCCACCTCCTGTTGAAGAACCACAGGTGGAACAACCACCAATGGAGCAAGACTTAGCTCGATATGCCTGAGCAATCAATTCCTCAAGGAAGTTCCACAGTCATTCAATCCAACTGCTAGTGTGCCAAACCTCAAGATATAGTTGTGCAAAACCTCTCTTTCAACATGAAGTACAACTTCAACATCAAACCAATAGATCGCAGTACCACATGAACTTTACAATTTCCTTCAAATTCAGTTTGACAATCTAAATTCCTCTATGAGAGAAATGTCAAATAATTTGAGTTAGGATACAAAGGCTAGAAAAAAATTGTCACCAATCACTTCTTGAAATAGCAAGAACTTGCAGAACATGCAATAAGAAGATTTAATCGATGGTTGGAACTCTGGTGATGCTTCAACTCAGATGTCCTTTTTACAGTTAGACTTCATGACTTGCTAACAAGGATACTCAATGACACACAACATGCAAACCTCATTGAACAGAAGTAGTGAATCACAATATCAAAATGTTGATTGTCTTTTGCTCATCTTTCCAATGACATGGAACAAATGGAGGACTACAATGGATAGTTGCTCAACATATTGAACAACTTAAGGAAGACTTCAACAGTGTGTGGAAGCTGCATGATGAAATGAAACAGCATAAGGGATAGTAGACATGCTACCTCTTCTACTGTTGTACCTCCTATTGCCACATGGTCTTCATCAGATGACAGTTCACATCCATGATAATCTTAAGAAAATGGAAGATACTTGCATACAAGGCTGACATCATTCACATTTTGCTGAGACAACTTAGAAGACTTGGAAGAGAAAATGACCAGGATTGAAAGATGACTCCCACCCCCACCTCCACCTCAGTAATCTTTTTGGTGATGCAAAGGGGAGAAAGTTAGTGCAATGTTTGGAGAGTCATATGTAAGGGGAAAGAGAGAGCATGAGAGTCATTAATGCAATTCATGCAATTCATATGCATCTTGTACTCTCATTTTTGATGAAGAATGTTTATTGGCTTTTTTTGCTTACACTTCACTTGCAAAATGAAAGGCATGACTGACTGGTATCTTTTGTTTATCTATGCTAAAATGTTTTATGAATCATAGTTGTCATCAAAAATGGGAGATTGTTGTCTCTTGTTTTGATGATGTTTAACTATGATCTCCTATAAGCCAAAATGCATAGTTCAATAATGTCTAACTTCTTTCTTTTGTTTAATTTAGAAGAAAATACATGCAGTTAGTGGTTGTGACACACCCCTGTCAGGGTGTCGACACAACATGCATCCTCCGTAAGCAATACTTGAAGAAAAGCCAGTAGTTTCGACACAGTCCATTCAGTGTGTCGACACACCTTGTTTTCCGAGAAGCAGATTTTTAAGAATGGAATTTGTGGTGTCGAGCACACCCACCATCAGGGTGTCGACACATGAGCCTTCCCTGTGAGCAGCATTTACATTGAAGTCAGGTGCATCGACACAAGTCAATCATGGTCGACACATGTTGAATTCAAGACAAGTGTCACAGAAATCAGACTACATGTGTCAACACACAAGTTCATTGTGTCGACACACTTCGACTGAAAAGATCAAAATCCAAAATACCCTAAACACGTGTCAAATTCTGGGATGATTAGGATGAGTGGGAATTCTGTGCCACACACTCCAGGCACAACGTGAACACATGGGGATATAAATACCCTCATCCTCGTACTACTGAAGGCAACATAGATAGAGAAGAACCAATACACAAATTCCCAAAAAAAGTCTATAGCGGCCAGAGAGAAAAGCGCATTAGAATTCTACTGAGTTCCAGATCTGAAGACTCCAAGATCCTGTTGTAGAAGTTGAGTGCAGATCAAATTCAACTCAAGACTCGTGAACTGCATCAATTGTCTGAAGTTGGAAGCCAAAAGAATTCGCAACCAGGAGTAAAGGGGGAAATCGAACCAGTTTTTATCTGTTCTACTATTCTTCAAGTTCAAACTAGTTCTGTACTTAAACTTCATCTCATTCATTGTGTGCTGTGAGAATTGAGCAATCCTTATGCTCAATTCATGTGTGTGTGTGTTTTGATCTAAGATCTTGATCATCTCAGATATTGTGTGTTGTGCTGTGTGTACTTCAAATTTGCTAGATAAGCAAATTGTAGTGTGTGAGGACGGGGATGTAGGATACACAAGTTGTGTAGTCCGCACCACCTTAAATCTCTATGTTATTGTGGTTTGAATTCTTCTAATGCCAGATGATGATAGGCACGCTTGTTAATCAATTCATCTATCCATCTAGTTATCTCTAAATTCTAATTTCACACACTCTACTTATCTTAATTCTGATGTGCTCCCCCTTCTAGATTTCTTCATAGCTATTTCTACAATCTTTCAAATGCATGGAAGAGAATGTTATACTAGAGAAGTCTTCATAGATAGCCCATACCTCTTATGTGTAGAGGTCCATGATTTCCAAGACATCTAGATATGTTAGGTAAATTCCTTTATTTCTTTGCAGGAAGGACGATCCTATGAGACATCAAAAGGTAACTTATTAGAGTAATAATAAGTTAAGTATTGAATTACATTAAATTTCAGTTAGGGCACCAAAGATATTTTGAAATGTTTGAAAGACAATCGATGTGAGTCATAACAGAATCAATATGAATTTGTTTTAAAACTAGCTGTTTATATTATAACAGCAATTGATATGAAATATGGAAGTAATCGATGCTTGTTAAAGGCAATCGATATGTAAAGGTAATTAATGTGCAGTATAATGGTAATCGAGTGAAGGCAATCAATATGAAGGGGCAATCATGTGAATGAAAGTAATAAAGGTTTAAAGGCAAATGATGTCTAAAGACAATCGATGTTTAAAAAATCAATGTTTAAGTTAATCGACAATCGATGTGCAAATAGCATCAATCGATAGCCAATTTGACTCGCGATGGAATGGTCAATAATTCATAAGTTCAAAGGCATTCGAGTTCAAGTAAATAGCAATCGATGTGAACTTTGACTGCCACTTCAACTGGTTAAGATACAACGTTGTCAGTCGAAGTGGAACTTCGTATAAGACTTCGGATAAATGCGAAGAGGGACTTCGACTGCCACTTCGATTGGAATCATTTTAAAGCAATGAAAATCAAGATATTTCTTATAAAAATTATCTTGAATGTCATGCCCCGCCAATTTAGCAGCGGAATAAATCGGGGAGGCATGAACAACGAGTATGGTAACGTAAATTACACATACATTCAGAAATATCAGAGCAACTAATGAATAGTAATTTCAATAAAACTCATCATTTTATTGATAATTCATCTAAACTATTACAACCACTAATTCAGAGCCAAAACATAGGGCTCAATGACTTCATTACATTTAGAAATGATAACTAAGCAACTAACTAAACTAACTCTAGGGTACTGGGGACAATCCATCACTATGACTCCAGGACGGTCATCACTTCAGTCCAAACCCGTTGTTGTCAGTAAGGCCATTATTCGACTTACCTGAAAACACAATAACAAATAACGAAGGGTGAGAGATAACGCTCAGTAGGACTTAATATCTCATGTAAACAAGCATGCTTTAAGTGATTAATATCTTGTAAAGAAGGTTAACTAGAGAGGACGATCAAGTATAGTCCAAAGAGTAATAGTACAAGACAACAAGTGAACGATAATACATTTCACCCAAGTATTGCAAAACTAGGATGATAAGGAAATGACCATATAACGAGATAGCGTGTAAACGTGTAATGAGATAACATGTAAAGAGATAGCGTGTAAAGAGATAGCGTGTATGGTTGCACCACAGTGCACTAGAAGAGTACGACAATAGTCACTTTAGGACAGTAGTCGTTTCATGATAGTACAGTACGTCTGAACTCCTCAGACTAGTATTATAACAATTAGATGTCTAGCCAAAATAGTATAGTCAGAACCGGTGCAATGCAGAACACCGTCAATAGCCCTGTAGGTATTTTCGGGTGGCTCTCTACCCCCAGGATTAGATTGGAACCCCTCGGACACTCTCCATGCCCTGCATAATATGCATTCAAGTCAGTAGGGTCACCGGACCCATATTATGGCTCTAGACAGTCATATATAGTACAAGCAATAGGAGCCACAACAGTTTGAGAGTCTCAAGAGAGTACCAGATGAATAGACAAGATAGTAGAGTGAACGTGAATAGATGAGAGTACAAGGATAGTAGATGAAATAGGGGTATAATCATAAAACAACGATAAACCATGATAGTAACAGTTGCACGGTACTAGGTCAGGTACCGGTAGTCTGGTAGAAGTCACATCCGCCCTACTAGCCGTGCTGTGTACACGAGTCAGGTGGTCCGGCGTGATCACAAGATAAGGGAGATCTCACTAAGGCCGTTGGGATCGTACTGATCCCTAAAATGTAACGGGATTTAAGGGTACAACTAGCTCGTTGGCAATCGACGTGCGCCAAAGCCAAGAAAACTTACGGAGGCCTTGACAAGGAGTCCCTGACCAGTCGAGAGTATTCCCGATGGAGAGCTGGTCCAAGTCAAGAGAAAGTGTATATAAATAGGTCCGTCATGCCTCGAGTGCTCGAAGGCCGAGGGAAATGGTAACGGTGTACAAATCACGCGAATAAAACAAAGACATGTGTCAGTTAAATAATAGGGAATTAGGTAATTAATTTCACTTACTTACCAGATACATTATTGCATAATTTAATTAGGTCAAATGGCAATAAACAATGATTAGTGCGTGCACATGTAAAGAAATCATGAGAATATGACAAGTCGTGCTCACGACTTTTAAATTAATAAGAATTATTTAAATATTATTAAATAAAAATATTCAGGTCGATTATTAAGCTTAACAGTACATGGTTTAACTTGTACAAGGGTTAAATGGCATATAAAGTAGGGACATATGCACAATTTTAAGTTCTGGCCGAAATCCTTAAATCGCGGCGGGGGAGCCAGTCGCGAATCAGATCGCGACGGGGTGGCCGGGCGCGTCAGGTGAACCGGCTGGTTTGGCCCGATTCGGGGTGGGAATCGCGGCGGCCTAGACCGCCGCGTTCTTAACGCGTCGTGCCTGCAGGGCGCGACCCGGCTGATATCGCGGCATGTCGTGTCGTCGCAATATCAGAGCGGTCCAGCCCTTTTTCCCTTTTTCCAGGGCATTTCCTATTTGATATAGGTCACTTGTCAATTCAATATAAAATCGCATGATGATTCAAAAACCACGAAACTAGTTTTGAATGAAAGTAGACACATATATCTATTAACCTATATGGTTAGTTTGAAAAAAGACAAGGCTTAGGCATGCTTTAATCGGGTTACATTTCTATGACCTAAACATGCGCAATTAAGATTCAATGAATTAATTAACAAAGAATACATGATTAAAATTATCGAAACTAGGTGCGTTTGAAAGCTAAAAAGATGTAGCATTTATGAGAATTGTATCATGGTATGAAGTTAAGTATACATGAGGTTCACAAGCAAACATGAAGGGTCGGGTGCATAGATCTGACAGAGATTCAAAGAATTAATTCTCCCTCATGGAAGGTCTAAATAGAGCAAAACTAGGAGCGTTTGAAAGCTAATATGATGTAGTATTAATGAGAATTTTCTCATGGCATGAGAACAAGTACATGCAGGGGTATAGAGCAAACATGAGAATTCAGGTTCATGATAACACTAGGGTTCAAGCAATTAATTCGCCCAAATAGATGAGCGAAATACAACGAAATAGAGGGCTTTTGAAGAGGTTCATGAAATCTACTTAGGGTAATTTTTACATGAATTTAGCTTGAGAGATTGCCTACCTTTCGTTGCAAGAATGAAAAGCTAGAGTTTTTGATGAAGAACGAGGTGAAATCTCCTTGTCCAAGCTTCCTCCTCCAAGATTCCTTGCTCCTCAGCCGTCCCCTTCGTCTCCCGAAGCTCCCACCATGAGCTATGGGGTGGTAGGAATGGATTTGGGACATTTTGTTTGATAATAGAGTCCTAACACTTCAAAACTCTCTTCTCCTCTTCAAACTCCGAAATTCCACAATTATCTCCTTATTTTCTTGCCATTATCTACCTACTAGGATAGGGGAGAGAATTAATTTTGTGGGTAAAGGGTTAGGGTAGGTCTAGGACTCTTGTAGAGATATTTATAAGCTAGTTTAGTCATTATCTTACCCCTTTTTAATTTTATTTAAATATTAACTCCGAATTTACACATTTTTCTCCTCCTTTTCTAACATTTATCACTTAGTTGGCATGGGGAGAGAACTAATTTCGTGGCTAATGTGTTAGGATGGGATGAGAACTCTTTTTAAGATAAGTAAGAGTTAAAATAGTCATTATCTTAACCATTTTCTATTTATTACTATTTTTAGGTACGAATTTTCCTAATTACTTCCCATCTCATGATGGGCTCTTCTCATTTGGGCCCAACAATTGATGTTAGGTCCATTAACCAAACCCATTACTAATTTAACTTAATGAGTATTGTTTTAATTTTATTTATTCACCCTTTATTCTAATTTAAATCTATTTAGCACACTTATTTAATTAATTTCTTATTTTTAATTTGATTTAATGCCAATATTTCTAACCTTCAACTGTTGGGCTCTTACTCTTAGCCCAACAACTCATGCGAGCCTAATTATACAACCCATGTTCTTACTTTACTTGATGGGTTTTTAATTATTCTTTTTATTAAAAGATTTATTCGTGGGCCAAGATTGTCCATTGGTCCAAACATCATAATGGACTTTCATCCCATATTATTTAAAGTCTACTCATACATTTATTTTAATTTATAATCCACTTTAGCTCCTAAGATAATAGTTTCTTCGACTTATTCCTTAATTATGTTAATAAGTCGCATAAATTCTTAAACTTGGTCTAAACGATTTTTCTATGCCCAAATTTGTTGATAGTTCATTAGAGAATATTATTGAAAGTATAATTATTATTTTTACAGAATTTTTATAGGGGTTTATACGCATGCAATAATGATGCGTACCTTTTTAACTAATTGAATTTATTAATTGATAAATTTTCAATTTATCCATAAATTTTAATTAATAGATTTTCCAGAGTACTACATCCTCCCCCACTTAAAAAGAATTTGGTCCCCAAATTCATATGATATGTTACGATTATCAATTTATTCTGAATATTTAATTCTATCATCTCCCCACTTAGGGATCGATAAAAGGTGAGGACAAGATCTAGAAGGGGGGGGGGGGTTGAATAGATGTAGGCCTACTAATGCGGAAGCTTAACCAATTTTAAAAACTCTTGAATCAGAGACAAAATGAGAAACATATTTCACAGATCTAAAGATAAATTGAGTGAGTTGTGCAAATGGAGTGTGGAACAAATTGATTAGATGTATTCAAACGATCCATGCATGCATCTACGAAGGATAAATTGAAACCACAATCAGATCAATGCACAGAGATTTTTAGGTGGTTCGGAAATCACACCATGTGATTCCTACATCCACCCCCTCACACAGTGAGGATCCACTAATCAACCTGAGTACAACACACCCACTGGAGCCTGACAACTCCAACACCTGAGTTTACAACTCACACAAACTCTAGAGTAGACTACTCTAGAACCCTGAGCAAGACTGCTCAACTACACTTGAGTACGACGACTCAAAACCACTGAGCTCGACGGCTCTCACAACAACTGCTAGATAAACACAAGACTCAGATCCTCTAGCAACAGATCTAGTCCAACAAGTTAATTCATGAGACTCATGCAACAACCCATGCGCATCTCAGAATCACTCAGAAGAGAAAAGGAAAAGGAATTGTACTGAGAGCTTTTCTCTTCAGATGTACTCCCTTATAGAAGGTCGAATTGTGAAGAGCTTGATCTCTGGAAGTTCCTGGGCGATGCTCTGCAATCTGATCTTCAGGATCTTCCTTGAATTCTTCATAGGAGTCGGCTTCTACTTGATCTGCTTCCTTGAGGTGATCCAATTGCTTCTTCAACGATCAATTTCCACTTCTCATGCTTGAGCAGATGAGAATTTGGCTTGGAGAAGCACAAGAAGCCAAGAACAGGAGGAGAATCTCTTCTAGTCCCAACGAGATTCTGGGAGGCTCGGAAGGGTTCTTGCATGTTGATAGCCAATAGAAGGGGTATTTATACCCCTAATAGTCCAAATGTACCCTTGGGGGTCGTGGGCATACGATCCAGGCTAATCCAACAGTTCCCTAGGGTGCCACGTGTCCAGGACAAAAATTAAGTCACAGAGATTTCGGAGTTTGTCGACCTGCCCATGAGGTGTGTCGACACACTGTCCCAGATTGGCAAATCAATTCCCTGGATGAGGTCTCTAGTGTCGACCGAGAAATTCAGTGTCGACACCATATCCCGACAGCAAAACGCCTTCTGGGAAGGCTCTCTAGTGTCGACCTTAATCACTCATGTCGACCTACTTTGGCCATATGAAAACGGGCCTTCTGGGAGAGCCATCTAGTGTGACCTGCCTGCATTTGTGTCGACCTGACTGAAGAGACCTGTGAACAGATTCTCTGGGATCTGCTCTAGTGTCGACCTGCCCTGGTCTAGTGTGGACACTTGACTAATTCTTCATATTTGGCTAGGGCTTGGAACATTGTGTCGACACCAGTGTGAGGTGTGTCGACACCACCCTTGCAATAAATGTTGTCCCTGAGAAAATAAACACATAAATCATTAGTTAATATTTTTATCATGAATCAATGATAAATGTGCTTGGAAACATGTTTTTTGAATATTGTTATTTCAGGTGTGATGTATTTCACATGTTCCAAGTGTTATGCATAAAATCACAACTTGTCATCATCAAATGTGGGAGAAATGTATTATATTCACACTCAACCCAACAATATCCCCCTTTTTGATGATGGCAACATTAAATTCATATGGAAGTAGAAAGTTTCAATGAAATGTGATTTTAAGCATTTTCATTTCCTTTTATTCTTACTTGTCAAAGACCTTTGAACATTTTTAGTGACCTTTAAAAGTTGCACACATGAAAGACACAATGTTACTAAAGATAAGCTATTCTCACACAAAGGTCAAGCAGCTTGACAACATTCATCACATTCACATTATTTCAAAAGGTTTTCAATCACATTGAAGACACAAAGGTTTCTATCATTTCATTCACAGAAGTGAACATTGCAATCTTCAAAAACACATTTAAAAAGCATTACAAGTTCTTGCTATCTTCTCCCCCTTGAAATTACATTAATGGGAGGAGGAAGAGGAGGAATGGGTATCAAATGGTCTCAATATCCGTCAATCTCTTTTCCATTGAAGCCAACTGAACTTCATTTGAGCTTGGATAGTTGAGAGTCTTGTATGCAAAAGATTTTCCATTCTCTCTGAGTTCTCTGACATTATAGCTTGAAGGGCACTGAAATCATTTGACATTGGCTGTGAAGATGAAGAAGAACCAGCTGACCAACCAGGTCTATTCAAAACTTTGAATTCCTCTTTAAGTTCATACATCTCTTCATCAATATTAGCAGATAAATTCTTCATGCTCTCCAAGTCATCTACCAAATGTGCAAAGACAGCCTTGTCTTAGAATCTGAGAGAGTGTCTCCTGGTGTTGAAGACATCAGCTTGGAATTTGCCAAAATTCCCTTAAGAACTGTTTCCAACTCCTCTTGATGCTCTTTTAGCTCAACTGAAGCATCTCCAATGTGCCAATCACCTGTAAACCTTTGCGTTGCATGGTCAGAAGCTGCTTTTTGTTCAATAAATTTGGCAGACACAGTGTTCTCCAACCTCTGAATCCTCAACTCAAAATTTTCTGACATAGTCTGAATGGAGGTGTTCAAAGCATCAAATTTGTCATTTAAAAGGTGTATAACTCTGGTGGAACAGAAGGTCCACCAAAGGATGTGGATGCATGAACTAGAGGTTGTGGAGAAAAAGATGGAATTTCAGTTTCAGGGTTCATGGAGGAGGAGGGCTGAAGTTGAGGTGAAAGAGGGACATTAATGGGTACATCAACTTCAACTTCCACATGAGGCTGATCCACATTTACGGGAGGCTGGTCCTCATGCACTTGATGGCTGATCCTCTTGAGCTGGAGGCTGATCCTCTTGCACTGGAGGCTGATCCTCTTGCACTGGAGGTTGATCCTCTTGAACTACAGGCCCTCTACTGCAGCTGGCCCTCTCCTAACCTGATCACCCACAATCCTAAAGCCCATAAACTTTTGAACATGCTTAAAGAAATAAATATTGGACTTAGGAATTTTCTGAGACTTCTCATTCTCAAGAGACACACCAAAGTGTTTGAAGACTTGAGTTAAATGGGCTGCATAAGGAAGTGATCTATGCAAATCTGCCCTAGTTGTCTCAGATGATCTGGTACATGATGACATGGAGGTGATCTTTATGTCCTTGCTCATGCAGTATATCACAAACCTTTGAGTCTGTGAGTCTGTCTCCCACCACTTTGAGGTGTTATGATAGTGTGTGAGGATATGAGGGTAAGCCTCAACACTAGAGGAAAAGTGTTGGTGTTTGAATTTAGTGACATGAGTTTGCTTGAGATCAGACTCATCTGCCTGCAATGCAGTCAGATGGTATATGCTTCATGAAGGTTGAACTCAAAGTTATGGTAGTCTGCTCCTTCATCTGGAATTTTGAATATGGTGGCTGTATGTCTGTAGGCATGTCAATCTCAATCCCTTTGACTTTTGACTTGTAGCCCTCATCTGTGCATTCCAAATGCATGTAGAATTCCTGGACAAGTCGAGGGTATATGATGAGAACTCTGAGATGAAAGATTGCCAAGACTGAAACTTAAGAAGTTGAGGACTTCAGGAAAGGCAGCATTCAGTTCACTGTCCTCTAATCCACAGCTCTGGGCTTTAGAATGATCTTCCCTTCACGGAGTGGTTTGGAGGGAGTGCCTCAGAGGATGAGGAGATGACTGCTCAGAGACTTCAGGAGAAATCCAGAATTTTCCTCCTAGGGTAGCAGACCCTCTACCTCGACCAGAAGAGGAAGCCCTACTCTCTTAGCAGATGATGGGGAGGCAGATGACCCTTGCTGCTCTGCAGGGTCATGGCGCCTCTTGGTTCTCCTTTCAGAGGGAGGAGCATCATCCGCCGGAATGGGCCTTGCCGTAGCCCTTGACTTTGCTCCACGGCGAGGGGCCTGCTTGGTGCCATGGGAGCAAGATGGAGTGGAATAGGAGAGGATGGAGAGTGAGGAATGAGAGAAGAAGATAGGGATGGAATGGAGGAGGGAAGAGGTGGAAATGGATTCAAAGCCTGCCGGATTCAAGAAGAAGACGGCCGTCGGGTCGACCTGGAGAAGAAAAGGGATTTAGGGTAAGCTACCCCCGCAGGAACACCAAACCCTTAACGCGCCCACGTGTATATGACTCTGGCATGGGGTCAGTGTCGACACTAGAAGAGATTAGTGTCGACCTGAGCTAACTGTGTCGACACTAGATGTAAGTAGTGTCGACCTGGCCTGATGAAAAATGAGATTTGAGTATGGAAAAATTTTGTGACTTTTTGGGATATCTTTATAATGATACAATGGGTGGAATAATCATTTCAAGGATTTTTAAGAGGCTAAAAAATTCATTGTTAAATTTTGCAAAACATTCAACACATTCAAGTTTTACACAATATCCAACATGATATGAGCATTCAGTGACTTGAGTCATTAAAATGATGATTTGAGGGATATAATACATTTAAAAAATCAACTACACACTACCATATTCTTCAAGTCCAAAGAATAAAAAAAAATCTTTTAGACTGAAATCAAGTGTGTTGAAAGTAACAACTTTTTAAGAACAACTTGATGATGGATATAAATGATTCTTTTAAAACAATTCTCCAATGATATACACATTTTGTTTTTGAAACAAACTATCAAATGAGATATATCTTGTTCACTCAAGAACTAATGCTTTTCACACACTATAGTCCCTGGATACTAAAGATTTATCCATTATCAAGTCTCAAAGGGTAAATGATGACCTTTTGACATGAAATATACGTTTTTTAGACGCCAATATTTCCAGTTACTCAGTCATCATCAAAAAGGAATAGGACATTTTATTTTGCTTTGCATTTTTTTTTGATTTTGAACCCCTTTGAACAGAGATAGCATTAGTGCCTCATGACATACATGGCACTTCATTCATTGTGAAGGTGTGCAGTTTCTCAGCACATGTGCCATTGCTCTGTTGAATTGACAAATTTTGGAGAGTTTTTGACAAAAAAGACATCATCTATATCCAACATCAGTTGCAAATAAAAACATGTTAAATTCAAAGCACACATTATTCTTCAGTCTTTGAAAGAAATCTGAATTTCTATTGTTTTGAAGAATATAGATGAGAGTTGACAAATGAATATAGTAGATCACTCAAAGGATCATTTTGAGACTCTAGACACCTGAATGAGGACATCATGCAAGGAAATTGATGTAATGTAAGAAAGGTTTTGAATTTTGCAAAGGACATTATTTGAATTTTCTAGCTCCCCCTGACATGAGGATTTCAACCACTTTTCATCAGAATAAAGATATGCAAGTTTTTGAAATCAGGAAGGATTCTCTTTAAACAATAAAAGCTCCCCCTCAATAATTGCATTTTCATTTCTTGGTACTTGGCGGAGACATATACTCTCGCATAGTGAAAGTGTCCAGACAAGCATAACTTGTCCTTCTCCAAGTCACCATTTGATATAGCAAGAAATTCAACACAATATAAGTTGAAGAATTCATTGTCAAAAGGAATAGAAGTGAAATGGAGAGAGATATGATCAGTGTGAATCAAGGAAGCAAATGAATATGATGATGTAAAGAACTTCCCCTCAGAAGATGCCTAACACTCAACCCAATCCCAATGTGAGAGATTAAGAAAATGGGCATTTACAAAGACCAAGTTCTCTCCATAAAGATGAGAATCCACTGTCAGGAAGGGGTTTGGTGAAGATGTCAGCAATTTGCTTTTCAATTTCTATGAAGTGGAGTTCAAAGGATTTCTTTGCTACCTCATCTCTCAAGAAATGATACCTAATTTCAATATGCTTGGTTCTGGAATGCTGAATGGGGTTTTTAGACAGATTTATTGCACTTGTGTTATCACATAGAATCGGAACACAACCTAAGTCTTGGTTATAATCAAGAAGTTGATGTTTCACCCAAAGAATTTGAGTTCCACATCTACCTGCTGCAAAATACTCAGCCTTTGCAGTTGACAGAGCAACTGAATGTTTCTTTTTAGAAGCCTAAGAAATTAGGCACCCACCTAAGTATAAACACAAGACACTTGTGCTTTTTCTATCTAATTTACATCCAGCATAGTCAGCATCACAATAGGCAATCAAATCTAACCTGTAATTAGCAGGATACCAAATTCCTAAATCACATGTTCCAACAAGATATTTGAAAATTCTTTTAACAGCTAACATGTGACTTTCTTTAGGATTTGATTGAAATCTAGCACACAAACACACACTAAACTGAATATCAGGTCTAGAAGTTATAAGAAAAAGTAGAGAACCAATCATACCTCTGTAGGTCTTTGGGTCTACTGACTTACCAAGAGAGTCTTCTTCTAGCTTAGCATTAATAGCAATTGGTGTGTTTGAATGCTTGAGGTTCTGAAAGTCAAACCTTTTCAAAAGTTCCTTGACATACTAGTTTGAATGATGAAGATTCCTCATGTGTTTGGTTAACCTACAATCCCAAGAAAAACTTTAGATCTCCCATTAAACTCATTTCAAATTCATTTTTCATTTGATTTGAAAATTCATTACACAAACCTTTATTAGTTGATCCAAATATTATGCCATCGACATAAATTGGATTGCAATTATTTGATTGTTGACTATTTTTGTGAACAATGTTTGATCAACATTTCCTCTAGAATATCTTTTTCAAGCAAAAAGGAACTCAAACGGTCATACCAAGCTCTTGGAGCTAGTTTAAGACCATAGAGAGCCTTATGAAGCTTGAAAACATGGTTATGATGTTTTTCATTTTCAAA
>JACBKR010003177.1:0-60777 GCA_014218235.1 Colocasia esculenta
ATACCTTACTCATTATTGAATTATCCTTGAAACCGTCAACTCCGAATGGTACTCCGTTGAGTCCATTCTCCGATATTCAGCAACTAAGTTCATATTACTAGATATCTAAGAGTTCAAAAGCTTGAACACCTTGTGAGATGTGATAAACTAATGATGATGACATTTATTGGGTCCTTGGACCCCACCTAACTGATATGCCTGTGCAAATAGGGCTGGTCCAGTCCTGGAGGAGCACCCGAATTCATTACGGGCCGTACGGGAGTGATAAGGATACCGGGATGTTTGGCATTGCATCACTATTTCCTGATTATGGTCATCATACTTCCTGTACTGTGTGAACTGATATATGAACCAATTCTTGAGCTATATACCTGAGCATGACCTGAGTTTTACTATCACTGTATCAAGCTACTATTCTGAGATCTGGTATTGTCTCTTTGATGTCTGCTCTATCCTTGTCTTGGAGTGATAAGGATACCGGAATGATTGGCATTGCATCACTATCTCCTGATTATGATCATCCTATTACCTGTCCTGTGTGAATATTATATGATTCCGAACTTGAGTCTTAATATGAATTTCTGAGTATGCCTGTGATTTTATACTACTGTTATACATTCACTGACATGTTATGTTGGTTATATAACCCTGTTCTTGATACCATTCTGTCCTTACCTAAATTATCATGTGTTCCTGATCCTTTGATTTAAGGATTTGAATTCTACTGGGCTAGTTAGCTCACCCATCCTTCCCTTTTCAGGTAGCCAAGATGGGGGAGAAGTATAAGATGGGCTGTGTGCAGAGTGGACACTGATGACGAGTCAACCAACCGTTTACTATTTTAGTTGTGTACTTGTAAATGTTATGAGTAGTAGTTACTCATCCTTACTCCTCACTTAGTGTGTAATGAGGAGCTTTATGTAATAAGACTTCCGCAGTCTGCGTTATAATAAATAAATGTTAATGATTTTACTTTGTGCCTGTTTTCTGTCATTTCCCGATAAATAGACTTTTATTAGGACGTGACATGTACGCTCCCTAGTACAAGTTCCTAATGAATTGCTCTGCTAAGGGAAACCAGTCTGCATACTGCTGCGGCTGAGGCTGGTACTCTTGCTGCTGCTGCCCACCTGCCGCTGCTGCTGCCGCTGCACCCTGAGGCTGTGTCACTGACTTGTCTGCCGACACCTCCTCCTGGACCTGCCCCTACGCGGGCATCTCGGACTTATCATGCTGCTCGATCAACTGCCTAGCCTGACTGCGCCTACGCGGAGCCATGTCCTACACAACACACAACCAACAAAGGTTAACAATACCACTCGGGCGGCTAGCAGTGTACTTGTACTACCGTTGGGACTTTCCTGTTGCAGTTTAAATCCATTACAAGTCCTGTCAGACTCTCGCTCTGATACCAACTGTAACGAACCGAGAACCCGACCCTCGGCCCACGTCGAGGACCCGATTCGCCACCCACGGATCTAGGGACCCGGAAGGGAAATAATCTACGTCTAACAGGATATGTAACGCAAGTAAACGTCAACTGCTAATCTAGAAGTGTACGTGTGGAAACAGAAAAGAGGGTGAGACCACCACGTACCACTCTAAGTACAGTCCCAATGCACTTACGCTAGTATAAGTAAAAGGCAGGGGAAGAACAAGTCCCTTAGGGCATACCCCGAGGGTGACGTACACTGAAAAAGGGGAACCACTGCTAACTACGGGGACTCCGACTACCCCCCCCCCCCCCCCCCCCGCTCCTCCGCCCGGCGGGCGCCTGCCGCTGCTGAGAAGTCTCACCTGGGAAAAGGAGGGATGAGCTTCACAACAGAAGCTCAGTAGGGACTACCAATCTCCTACTGGCTCTAAACAGGCAGGAGAAAATGAATATAAAATAAATGACAACCATTTATATCTTCTACCTACAAACGGAAGTGCGGAAGTGAAACTACAACTAGCACGGTACGGAAAGTACACACGGTCGGAAACTCCGTACGACTGCTCGTCGTGACCACCACACGGCTAGTAAACACAGACGGAGGGAACTCCGCCTGGAGAAAGGAACACTAGCTACGGAAAGCACTACCACTAGTCAAGGTCAGGTGCGTCCACCGACGTCTTATCCTCGACCTGGGTCTTGACCCTCACGTCTCGTCAGAGCGAGGTAGGACACAAGTAACACAACAGTAACCGCCGTAGTCTGGACGGACTACGGTCTCATGCCTAACCCCTCCAAACGGTTCCGGGGCCGTCAAGAGCGAGGCAGTGAGAAGAAGGACTGGCTGGCCTACGCCAGGTAGAACTCCTAATTGTCCTCGGCATCCCAGACCACCCACGAGAGCTCTGCAAGTGACTCACACGCCATTGTCCTAACCACCGTTTTCCCCTAAGCTCCAGAGTCCGCCTGGTGGCTGCCAACTCGAGCACACTCGTAGCCCGGAGTACTCCCTCGACAGGCTCCCGAGGATGGGGGTCCCAGGCAACGGTAACAACCTCTCACACGGGACAAGCCCTCAAGTGCCGAGCACTGGGGTGAAGGACTAGTGTAGACCACACTAGGGAACTAGCACAGGTGCCACGGGTACAGTAAAAGAAAAACGAGAAACGGGAAAGACCAAAACCTGTCTCTCGGTCGGGGTCGCGACGCAGCGGGCTGTCGCGATCTTGTCGCGACGCCCAACATGGTCGTGACATTGTCGCGGCGGCCTAAGTCGACGCGACCAAGTCGCGACATACCTTGGCACCGCGACGATGTCGCGGCGGCCTCACCGGCCGCGACATCATCGCGACCCCACAATAGGTCGCGTCTTCAGTCGAGGGGGTGGGGGGGGAGGTTCCGGAACCATCTCTTCCGGAGATCACCCCAAAACGCGGTACAACCAAACCATTGGGGGAGGGGAGCATGCTCAACATGTATTTAAAGCTTTAAATCATCCAAACCACCCACAACCGCACGAAAACATGGATTTATACAAATCTACGCTCGAAGGAAACCTCACCCAAACTCGAGCATGGAGTTCTCACACTCCCAAACCCCAAACCACAGAGGAAACATAATCTAGAGGGGGGAAGGGAGCATGCTCAGGGCAAGAGGATCAAGGGTCCCTACCTCCACGTGAAGAACCACCCCGTTGGAGCCTTCTCGTAGGAAAGAATGCCTCCTAACCGCACCGAACAACCCGAGCACGGGCCCTGCACGAACGGCACGTCCACGCCTCAGGACAAGCACCACGAGCAAGGAGAAACACCGAGAAACCGCGAGAGAGCTCGAGAGGGAGAAGAAGAGGTAAAAGGGGCGAGAGAGGGAAATGGGGCGCGCCTTCGGTTTTGAACCGATGGCCCCCAGAACATGACGTAGTGGCCAGACGCGACAATGACACTGTCGTGACGCCCATAAGCATCGCGACCATGTCACGACTGCCCGCCAAGGCGCGACACCAAAAGCACGGTCAAACCTCGAAGACCGGAAAAGCAAACGCGACGGCCTGGCAGGTCGCGTCATCGATGTACGAACCTGCCACCCGACACGACCGTTCTGACAGACAGGACAGCGGTCAAGTCCTGTCAAAACACAGTCGCGACAGCCCAGAGCGTCGCGACGAGGATCAAGTTGCGGCAGACAGGGTCGGCGCGCCACCAAACCCGTTGCGGCAGGCCGCTCTGGCGCGACCATGTCACGGCCAGGGCGCCTGTTGCGACCCTGAGGACGGGGCCAAGGGCCCAAGGGGGCCGGGTCTTACATCCCACCCACCTTACGACATTTCGTCCTCGAAGTGAAGACAACTTGGTCTCAACCCAGAAAACAGCAAAGGGGACATAAATACATACCGATCAATCAAACAAATAAGGGAACTGTTCTCGCATCCATCTTCGCGCTCCCAAGTGGCCTCGCCACCAATGCGGTTCTGCCAAACGACCTTCACCAGCGGAATCTGCTTCCTGCGTAATTGCTGAACTCTGCGATCGACAACACTGATCGGGTACTCTGGCACTGACAAGTTTGGCGCTACCTCCAGTTGCGAGTAGTCCAACACGTGCGAAGGGTCTGCAACGTACCTCCTGAGCTGCGAAATGTGAAACACACTATGCACACCTGCTAGCTCTGCCGAAAGACTCAACCTGTAAGCCACCTTGCCGACCCTCTCGGTGATAGGGAAAGACCCAACGTACCTCGGACTAAGCTTTCCCTTTCTGCCGAACCTCATGATGCCCTTGGTCGGCGAGACCCGCAAGAAAATAACGTCACCAACACTGAACTGTAACGGTCTCCTGCGGACGTCTGCGTAACTCTTCTGTCTGCTCTGCGCTGCCCGAAGCCTTTGCCTGATCAGATTGACTGTGTCTGCACACTGCTGCACTAACTCTGGCCCCAAAAGCTGCCTCTCACCAACCTCGAACCAGTGAAGTGGAGTCCTGCACGGGCGACCATACAAGGCCTCGTATGGTGCCATTCCGATGCTCGAGTGATAACTGTTGTTATACACGAACTCCACCATCGGAAGGGGCGACTCCCACGTACTGCTCCAGTCCAAACAACACGCTCTCAGCATGTCCTCCAGTGTCTGAATGGTCCGCTCTGACTGTCCATCTGTCTGAGGGTGGTACACTGTGCTGAACCTCAACTCTGTACCCAGTGATCTCTGAAGACTGCGCCAAAACCCTGACGTAAACCTCGGATCTCTGTCGGAGATGACTGAAACTGGGATCCCGTGCAACGAAACAACTTTGCCCACGTACAGCCTCGCTAACCTGTCCACTGACCACGATATTCTGATCGGAAGAAAGGTGCTCTGCCTTGGTCAAACGATCCATGTGACGGAAAGCCTCGGCCAAGCCCGTTAAACCGATAACGTACTTGATCCGAGTCCACCTCCCGCGAACGGGCCGAAGCCTCGCAGGGTACCAAATCACAGTCCGTGTAAACACAAAGGAACACACCATTATAATATATATATATATATATATAATATATATATATATATATATATATATATATATATATATATATATCACAAGTTACATAGCCATATTTCCACAAAACTGAAAAGAAGTACAAGAGCCTGGGGCATGCCCCGAGGTACAACTGAAGAAAGTAAACAACTAACTACACTACATACTGGAGCTGCCACTACACAGCTGGAGGTACCGACCCTGCACCGCTACGGCGCGGCTCTGAACTGGACGACGATCATGAAACGTCCTCCTCGCTCTCTCCTGTGGGGTAGGGGTGAGCCTCTCTAGTCACTGGCTCAGTAGGGAACTCCCCAAAAATGAGCAAACCAAAACCACAGGTACAATGCTATAAACAATACCAACAATTATAGAACAGCTAAGCAGGATATTAAAGCTGTAAAAGTACTGACCGTCTGCCGACTACGAGAAATAGCTGTAATAATAAACGGCAAACCAGTACAGGTGTACAAGCTAAAGTAGAGACTGCCAAACACGAGCCACGTCAACTGGTTCGCGACACCAGTAACTGACTCGGACAAGCTAACACAGGTCTACCTCTCAGTCTCGCAGACACGACGAAAGGTCCAGCTACCGCTCCACGTGCAAAGTCAAGTAACTGTGGAGACCAACTAAACACCACCACCTCGACCACACGGTCACAGGCCCATACCTGGCACCTCTAGAGATCCTGGCCGGAACTCTCTGGAGTGAGGCACTGGAAAATGACTAACTGGGGTCAGTACGTCTACTGTGTCCGTACCCCCAACTACGAGCGCGCTACAAGTGACTAAAGACAAACACGTGTCACTGTCCACTGTCGTCTTTCCCTCAGCCGGACGTGCAACTCAAACACAGAGTGAGGGTGTCCAGGTCAGACGACACAGACCTCGACGGTACAACACAAGTACCGGGGGACAAAGCCCCGAGCTAACAGCCTGGCTCACAAGAACCTGGGGCACCCAACTGGAGAGGTAACCACGGTAGGCGTCGTACTACTCGCCACGTACACAGAACCCGTGCACGTCACACACAACCACGTGAAACCTCACGTAAACCACAGTAACAACGGTCTACTACACGTGAACCCAACTGGACTCGCGTAAATTAACGCGCAGCCACGAAAGTAAGTAACTAACTGCATACCTTGTATGCTAAACACGATAAACTGTGCACTCAGTGCACCTCAGGTGCCAACGCACATGCATTATCGATAAATTCCATAATTAATCATTCCTGTTTATAATCAGTAGGCGGCAACATCGACTGCCGCTTACAGGAAGTCGACGGCAGGGATCTGACCGTCTACATCTTGGCTGATGAGCTTGGCGACAAACGATGTGACGCCAAGGTTCTTCGGCCTCTAACCATGCAGAAACCCTAAAACGATTCTACAGGTTTTCCAACCGTTAAAACAATGGAAAAACATACTATATTCCCTCTAACATCCATGCACCATATTTAAACCAAAACAACATGTTTTACTACCTAAATTCACCAAACCACCCATTAACCCCGCATGGTGCAACTTAATCCGAAATGCATTAAATCTGTTATTTCAGGTGGTTAAGTCATATTTTAATGATCCTACGAAGCTAACGGGGTTCGTCCCCTACCTCAGAACACGCTAGAACCTCCCACAATCTCTCGGTTCACACCGAACCCTCTGCGAGCTCCCACGGGAATTGCACCACGCCACAGCGTTTCCTCGCGCAATTCAGCGACGCCACGCATTCTACGATCGTCCAACCACCCTTCGGTACCTGTTGGAAGCTTTAAAACCACTGGGACAAAAAGCTGGGGCAAGAGGGAAAGAGAACCAGGTAGAAAACCTGCCCTCGGGTGACCCTATAATCTGTAGAATTCTCAGGTTGGCGTCAACCCCTCTGCCGCCAATGGCAACCGCCACCCTAGACGTCCACATCTTGTGCCGCCAAGATCATGCAGTCGACGGCAACCTATCTGGACGCCAACAAGTCAACGGCCATCTCTGGCCGGCAACTCCAACTGAACTGCAGCAGGTCCTATTTCATTTCAAAACCAAACCTGCACCTCACCTGCTCAACCACACATCCACACCACACATTCCACACAACCAACTCACATTGGCCTCACAACGGCCTACATAACCAACACACACATGATCCGCATGGATCCGAAAAGCACGCGATGTTACAATCCACAATCACCCAAATACCATCGCGCCTCTGCGGGGTGCGGGGCAAACCAACCACAAAGTCCATGGTGATGTCGTCCCACTTCCACTCGGGAATGGGCAACGGCTGCAGCTCACCACCAGGACGTTGATGCTCGGCCTTCACTTGTTGACAGGTAAGGCACCGAGCAACAAACTCTGCCACGCCCCTCTTCATCCCTGGCCACCAGAAGGACCTCCTCAATCAATGGTACATCTTGGTGGAGCCAGGATGAACAGCATACCTCGATCTGTGAGCCTCTGACAAAACTGCCTGGCGCGCCTCCTCAGGAACATACAAGCGGCCTCTGAATCTGACCTCGCTATCCTCGTCGAGCTCAACATCTGGTATTTGCAAAACGTCCGCCAACTGAGGGTCTGCCTGCTGTGCATGCAACACCTGCTTGAACACTGACAGTCGAACTGACAAACTGCTCGCCACTGCACGGTCTCTGGTCCTTGACGGAACGAACACTCCTTGGGACAGCTCCTCGAACAGCCTCCATTCTCTGACCATCAGTGAACTCAAGCGCACGCGCCTACTCAAAGCATCGGCTACGACGTTAGCCCTTCCTGGGTGATAGGAGAGGGTTAGGTCGTAGTCCTTCAAATACTCCATCCATCGGCGCTGCCTCAAGTTCAGATCCCTCTGGGTGAAAATATACTGCAAGCTCTGGTGATCGGTGAAGATCTGAAAAGCCTCGCCATACAGGTAGTGCCTCCACAACTTGAGAGCGAACACCATTGCTGCTAGCTCCAAGTAGGGGGTGGGGTAGTTCTCCTCATGCTTCTTGAGCTGCTGAGAAGCATAGGCAACAACCCCACCGTGCTGCATCAGCACGGCACCCAAACCTGACCTCGACGCATCGGTGTAGACCACGAAGCCTCCACTGCCCGACGGCAAGACTAACACTGGCGCTGAAGTCAACCTTGACTTCAGCTCTCGAAAGCTCTGCTCACAGTCCTCTGACCAAACAAACCTGACGTCCTGCCTAGTCAACCTGGTCAACGGCGCTTCTATCTTGGCAAAATCTTGAATGAACCTCCGGTAGTAACCTGCCAGACCCAGAAAACTGCGGACCTCTGACACCGATGTGGGCTGCTCTCACGACACAACACAGCCCACCTTGGCAGGGTCCACTGCCACACCAGAACCTAAGATCACGTGCCCGAGAAAGTTCACCTCCCTCAGCCAAATTCACATTGTGTCGAACTTGGCATAAAGGCGGTGACTCCGTAGGGTCTCAGCACGATCCTCAGGTGCTCCTCCTCAGAATCGAGTAGACCAAGAATATCAACAAAAACATCCACAAGTGATCTAGGTACTCACTGAACACCCTATGCATCAGATCCATGAATGCTGCGGGTGCGTTCGTCAGCCCAAATGGCATCATGACGAACTCAAAGTGACCGTACCTGGAACGGAAAGCCGTTCAAACGACATCTGACTTTATGATCCGCATCTGATAGTACCCGGATCTCAAGTCAATCTCTGAGAAAACTTTGGCCGACTGCAACTGATCAAACAAATCATCGATTCTCGGCAACAGGTACTTGTTCTTCACAGTAACCTGGTTCAACTACCGATAATCGATGCACAAATGAGGACTGCCATCCTTCTTTCGCACAAACAAAATAGGCGCGCCCCATGGCGAACGACTCGGGCGAATGAAGCCCAGCTCAAGAAGCTCCTGCAATTGGCGCTTCAACTCACGCAGCTCCGCCGGGGCCATCCGGTAGGGTGCCTTGGACAAAGGCATCGTACCGGGCAAAAGCTCAATGGAGAACTCTACCTCCCGCTCAGGCGGCAAACCAGGTAGATCCTCCGGGAAGACGTCAGAGAACTCAGAAACAACCGGCACGTCAAAAACTGAAGATCCGCTAGGCTCCAAAGAACAAACCGAAGCAAGGTACGCCACACAGCCATCACGGATCAAACAGCGAGCTCTACACAAGGAAATAAATGGCCGACGGGTAGACCAGATACCTCGGAAGCAGAGGACAGGCTCTCCAGGTATCCTAAATCGAACGGTCCTCCGCTGGCAATCAACCACGGCTGAGTGAGCCTCCAACCAGTCCATGCCCAAGATGATGTCAAAGTCGCAAAGCTGCAGTGCGTACAACCTGGTCGGGAACTGGTGCCCCTCAACCTCGACTGCCACACCCTCTAGGTAACCAAAGGAACGCATAAAGTCACCAGACGGGAGATCGACCATCACGTCACACTGCCTCTCAGGAGCATGACAAGCAAGGGACTCATAGAATCCTCGGAAGCAAAACACAAAGAAGCACCGGGGTCGACCAAAATATGAGCAGCTCAGCCAAGGATAGGTAGAGTACCTATAACAAGGTTTGACGCCTCTGCCTGCTCCCGGGTAAGCGCCATCACGCGACCACGACCACGCCCACGCTGCAGCGCCGACTGGGGCTACTGCTGCTGCGGTGGCTGCTGCTGCTGCTGGGCGTATTACACTGGCTGCTGCTGCTGCGGGGCTTGCCCCATGGGGCAATCCCTCCTGAAGTGGCTCGGTAAGCCACAGGTGTAGCAAACTACCTCCTGACCGCCCTGCTCAGCTCCCTGGACAACAGATTGCTCTGCAAACCTGGACTGGCGCTTCTGCTGTCGGCTCCGACCGCCCCCGCGAGTAGACAACTTCCTAAACTGCGAGCGAATCCCGGCGCTGCCGGAACTGCCCTTGCCGGAGGAAGAGGAAGTCGCACTACCGCGGCTACCCGCTGGACGCTGGTAAGGCGAGGACCTGGAAGAGGCTCCTCCCTGCTGCTGCTGAGGCTTCCAGGTCTCTCTGTCCAAGGCGGTGGCCTTCGCCACGGCCTCTCCTAAGGTGGTACACATGTGTGCCGTCACACCCCACCTCAGGTCTGGTCTCAGTCCTGCTATGAACCTCTCTGCACACGCCTGATCGCTGCCTGCGACATGAGGCACATGCCTCAACAACCGGACAAACCTCTGATGGTACTGTGAAACTGTGAGGTCGTCCTGAACCAACGCGTGGAACTGGTCCGGTCTCTCACGTCGAGCGTAGTCGGGGAAGTACTCGCCGTGGAAGACCTCCGAAAACCGCTGCCAAGTGATGTGATCCAACCTCTGCCCCTGGAAGTGAGTCTGCCTTTGAACTCTCCACCACTCATGGGGTCTCCCTTGAGTTGGTACACTGCCAGTCGAACCTGGTCCTCCTCAGCGCACTCCATGGTCTCGAAGATGTGCTCTAACTCATGGGTCCAGCTCTCTGCCTTGTCTGGATCATACTCACCGTGGAACATCGGTGGCCGAAGGCGCAGGAACCTCTCAAGGAGAGCGGTCATGTCCTCCGTAACCGCCGTCCTCCGCCGCCCGGCCCGGGTACTCCTAGTGCCCGACCGCTGCTGACGCTCTGGCTGCTCCACCTCTGGCTCTACCTGCTGCTTCGGAACCACTGGAGGAGGTACCAGAAACTAAACACCTACTGCTGCCTGCCCGGGCTGGTACGCTCCCTGGTACAAGTTCCTAAAGAACTGCTCTGCTAAGGGAAACCAGTCTGCGTACTGCTGCGGCTGAGGCTGGTACTCCTGCTGCTGCTGCCCATCTGCCGCTACACCCTGAGGTTGTGCCACTGACTTGTCTGCCGACACCTCCTCCTGGACCTGCCCCTGCGCGGGCATCTCGAACTCATCCTGCTGCTCGATCAACTGTCTAGCCTGACTGCGCCTACGCGGAGCCATGTCCTACACGACACACAACCAACAAAGGTTAACAATACCACTCAGGCGGCTAGCAGTGTACTTGTACTAACGTTGGGACTTCCTGTTGCAGTTTAAATCCATTACAAGTCCTGTCAGACTTCTCGCTCTGGTACCAACTATAACGACCCGAGAACCCGACCCTCGGCCCACGCCGAGGACCCGATTTTCGCGGTCACCGCCCACGGATCTAGGGACCCGAAAGGGCAATAATCTACGTCTAACAGGATATGTAACGCAAGTAAACGTCAACTGCTAATCTAGAAGTGTACGTGCGGAAATAGAAAAGAGGGTGAGACCACCACGTACCACTCTAAGTACAGTCCCAACGCACGCACGCTAGTACAAGTAAAAGGCAGGGGAAGAACAAGTCCCTTAGGGGCATACCCCGAGGGTGACGTACACAGAAAAAGGGGAACCACTGCTAGCTACGGGGACTCCGACTACCGCCCCCCCCCCCCCCCCCCCCCCCCCCGTCTCCTTCGCCCTGCCGCTGCTGAGAAGTCTCACCTGGGAAAAGGAGGGATGAGCTTCACAACAGAAGCTCAGTAGGGACTACCAATCTCCTATTGGCTCTAAACTACCTACAAACGGAAGTGCGGAAGCGAAACTACAACTAGCACGGTACGGAAAGTACACACGGTCGGAAACTCCGTACGACTGCTCGTCGTGACCACCACACGGCTAGTAAACACAGACAGAGGGAACTCTGCCTGGACAAGGAACACTAGCTACGGAAAGCACTACCACTAGTCAAGGTCAGGTGCGTCCACCGACGTCTTATCCTCGACCCGGGTCCTGACCCTCACGTCTCGTCAGAGCGAGGTAGGACACAAGTAACACAACAGTAACTGCCGTAGTCTGGCTGGACTACGGTCCCACGCCTGACCTCTCCAAACATTTCCGGGGCCGTAAGGAGCGAGGCAGTGAGAAGAAGGACTGGCTGGCCTGTGCCGGGTAGAACTCCTAACTGTCCTCGACGTCCCAGACCACCCACGAGAGCTCTGCAAGTGACTTACATGCCATTGTCCTAACCACCGTTTTCCCCTAAGCTCCAGAGTCCGCCTGGTGGCTGCCAACTCGAGCACACTCGTAGCCTGGAGTACTCCCTCGACAGGCTCCCGAGGATGGGGGTCCCAGGCAACAGTAACACCTCTCATACGGGACAAGCCCTCAAGTGCCGAGCACCGGGCGAAGGACTAGTGTAGACCGCACTAGGGAACTAGCATAGGTGCCACGGGTATAGTAAAAGAAAAACAGAAATGGGAAAGACCAAAACCTGTCTCTCGATCGAGGTCGCGATGCAGCGGGCTGTCGCGATCTTGTCGCGACGCCCAACATGGTCGCGACACTGTCGCGGCGGCCTAAGCCGACGCGACCAAGTCGCGACATACCTGGGTGCCGCGACGATGTCGCGGCGGCCTCGCCGGCCGCGACATCATCGCGACCCCACGATAGGTCGCGTCTTTAGTCGAGGGGGGGGGGGGTTCCGAAACCATCTCTTCCAGAGATCACCCCAAAATGCGGTACAACCAAACCATTGGGGGAGGGGAGCATGCTCAACATGTATTTAAAGCTTTAAATCATCCAAACCACCCACAACCCCACGAAAACATGGATTTATACAAATATACGCTTGAAGGAAACCTCACCCAAACTCGAGCATGGAGTTCTCACACTCCCAAACCCCAAAGCACAGAGGAAACATAATCTAGAGGGGGAAGGGAGCATGCTCAGGGCAAGAGGATCAAGGGTCCATACCTCCATGCGAAGAACCACCCCGTTGGGACCTTCTCGTAGGAAAGAATGCCTCCTCCCCGCACCGGACAACCCGAGCACGCACCTGCACGAACGGCACGTCCACGCCTTAGCACGAGCACCACGAGCAAGGAGAAACACCGAGAAACCGCGAGAGAGCTCGAGAGGGAGAAGAAGAGGTAAAAGGGGCGAGAGAGGGAAATGGGGCGTGCCTTCAGTTTTGAACCGATGGCCCCCAGAACGCGACATAGCAGCTAGGCGCGAAAATGACACTGTCGCGACGCCCATAAGCGTCGCGACCATGTCGCGACCGCCCGCCAAGGCGCGACACCAAAAGCACGGTCAAACCTCGAAGATCAGAAAAGCAAACGCGACGGCCTGGCAGGTCGCGTCAACGCTGTACGAACCTGCCACCCGACCCGACCGTTCTGACAGACAGGACAGCGGTCAAGTCCTGTCAGAACACAATCGCGACGAGGATCAAGTCACGGCAGACGGGGTCGGCGCACCACCAAACCCGTCGCGGCAGGCCGCTCTGGCGCGACCATGTCACGGCCATGGCGCCTGTTGCGACCTTGAGGACGGGGCCAAGGGCCCAAGGGGGCCGGGTCTTACAAAACCAAATAGGAACAGACTTGTTACGAGAAACAACTTTCATGGAAGTTCCGAACATGATAGGACTTCTGCCAGGAGTTAGGAAACTACAAAACTTGGAAATTTCACTATCATTAGACTTCTATATTAACTCATTACAGCCAGAGCAGTAGGAACCTCGAAGCATGCGCACCCAGCAACAGCAGCAACGCTCTCCTGCAGCTCGCACTCGGACCCTGCTGGAAAGCTAACCACCTATAACAAAGACCAAATGCTCACCTAAAAGCAACTCTACACGGATGGGTTAGCAGCGTACTAGTACCTTTCTTTGGGACAGCCATAGTTATTAACTCATTACAAATCTCGTTGGACCCCTGAGCTCTGATACCACTGTAACGACCTGACCTCCCGGACCCCCGCCAGGGACCCCCGAAGGTCGCACCGCCACCAACGGATCCGAAGACCCGAAAGGGTTAGAATTTAGTCCAGTGAGATAAGCAATGAATTCAAATAACTATAACAAGAAAGTTTGTACATTAATAAAGAATTATGTACAACATGTCCTAAATGAAAGTATAGGTACAGAAAGAAAGGCGCAGTCCTTAGGGGCATATCCCGAGGACTTGCAAAAAGGCCACTCTCAACTCACGGCACAAGCGCTCACGCTTAAAACTCACACTGCTGGCAACGCACAGCGCAACAAACCGCCACCACGACCGTTCGGCAACGAACTCCTGCGACAGCGAGTCCCTACCTGAGAAGAGTAGAGGGTGAGCCTCGCGAACAAGGCTCAGTAGGGATTACCAGTCTCTTACCAGCCAGAGCAGCAGGAACTCCAACAAAGCGGAAGCAAAACTACTCTACAAAGCAGTAAAACGAGAAACACCTACTGCAGTGTAGTACAAACAGTGGAAACAGAGTAAACACCTCGACCACAACCCGGGTCAGGCCAAAGATGACTCCCGTAGAACCAGCGGAGTCAAACACATGCGGAAGCCACTAGAGTAACGCCACGACCCGCAACCAAGGTCGGGCCAGAGCAACACAATGTGGAAGCAAACCCTCGGCACGCACCAGCCGAGACAAAGAAGCTCACCGAACACCAGAGCGACCACGTGAGACCCGAGTCTCACAACACAAGCACCAACATCCCAGACTTCCATGAGGTCAGAGAGGGACAATCAAGTGTCACCACGAGAGACACCGAGCAACCATGTGAGAAGCAATGTCTCACACAGGCACAGCTACCTCAGATCTCCACAAGGTCGAGGGCCCACAAATAGAACCACCCTGCACCTCGAACACTCCATAAGGTCAGGTTACTACACACCAGTGCCACCACGAAAGGCACCAAGGAACGGGTTACCGAAATAGCAGTGGGTGTCTACAAAAGACACCCCGAGAGAACCCGCAAAATGGAAACCACTAAACACGGTCCACGAGGCCAAACCAACCAACCCCACAGCACTAAACACAGCTAGGCTACAACCACCGCGCAGGCTAGGGCAACTAGATCACTTGGAAACAACGTGAGAAACTCTGACACAATAAGAGCAACCAAGCCACCGCCACAGGCAGCTAAGAGAGGGACACACAGTCCACCCCTCTCGCTCGCCAGCCGCTGACTCCTGCCTACGACCTCCTCGGTAGAGTGAGGCTAGCGAGTCACAGCAAAGAACAACCATAACCACCGCAGCCCCGCCGAGCTGCGGCCCCACGCCTGACCTCCCTACGTGGCTCCGGAACAAACACAGAGTGAGGCAGTAAGAAGGACTAGCTGGTCCACACCGGACGAGCGCTGAAACCACCTCGGAGACCCAAACTAGCTAAGAGAGCTCTACAAACGGCTCACGCTGCTGCCCCCACTGTTTTCCCCTTATGCTCCAAGTCCGTGACTTGAGCACGCCCGCCGCTCGGAGCAACACCCTCTGACACAGGCGCGCGGGGCTAGGGGTCCTAGGAAACCGTAACAACCTATCTCGCAGACAAGCCCTCAAGTGCCTAGCACCGGGCGAACAAGAACACTTGCGGGGCAACCACCATAGAAACGGCACCGCTGGCTCTTAACCAAGACAAGCCCAACAGGGACAGGCATGCACGACACCCCTTCCGAAACCCCCCAGAAGAACCGTCGGCCAACGTCGGCACCCACGGCACGGCCCGAGAAACTGGAACACCACCAAGAAGCACAGAAACCAACGCTCTTCTAATAATCGATTGATAGCCAGACCATCGATTATTAGACAGACGCGAGCCTCCTAGCGACACCTCTAGGACACGACCACGAAGGTGTCACCTTCGGTCACTGAACGCAGCGAGCCAACCTACTGCGTTCCCTATCAGGAGGTCCTAAGGGAACACCCTGCCCTGGGGCACACGTCAACACGTCAACCATGGCCACGGAAAACACACGAGGCAAACCAAATCTTGCCGCACCCTCCTAGCCCGTCGCGATCCCATTGCGACGGGTAGGGCAACCGTGACAAGAAGGTCACGTCGGGAAAACACATCGCAATAACCAGGTTGTCATGACAAGGCAAAGCGCCGTGACAAGCTTGTCGCGACAGGGCTATACGTTGCGACAATAGCTTGTCGCGACGGGCAACCGTGTCGCGACAGGACCTTATCGCGATGACCACCTGCGTCGCGATATGGTCGTGCCCGACCGGGGTGACGCCTTCTCTGATGTCGCGACGCGCTCGGCGGTCGCGACATCAGCTGGAAGGCAGACCGCCGGGATGCTGCATCCTGGGGTCTCCCATGTTGGCCCTTTCGATATGGCAGCAAGCTAACCTAGAGGGGGGGGGGGGGTGTGAATAGGTTTTTCTGAAATCTGAAATAGAAACTTAAACACAGAAATTAACACTTGAAGGTTTAGTTAGTTTAGTGTGATAAAGAGTAGCAGTGCGGAAGCAATAAACAATCACACAAATAACACAAGAGATTTATCCTGGTTCGGCCCTTCCCACATGGAAGTCCTACGTCCAGTCCCCAAGCAACCTCTTGGGATTTCACTAACCAAGGGTACAGTCCCCCTTAAGGACACTACAACACCCAGCACCCCAGCTGGTCTTCTTCTCTTTCCCGGGCAAGAAGGCAGCCCACTTCTCTTACAGGTAAAGAAGCCAACCTCCTGGTACAAACCCCAGTGCGGTTCTGCTAGACATAAACCCCAAGCTAGGTTCTACACTGTATACAGTCCTACAGCTGGACAGAAGTCTTTCTTAGAAAAGAAAGAACAAAGCTAAGAGTTGGAACAAATGAAAACCAACTAAAAGAACTCTCAGCAAAAGACTCTCTCCCCCAGATTACAAGATGCACACAGAGAGAGAGAGAAGAGAGGAGAAGGAGCTTGAATGCTTCAGTGCTTCAGATGCTTGAACACTTCTTCTTGGGCTCAGGCTCTTTCTCTCTTTTTCTTTGAGTGTATTGGAGTTCAGGTTCCTCACTAGTTGTACACTCATTCAAAAGATCTTCAGGAAAAGCTCTTACTTCTTCTTCAGCCTTGCTTCATCTTTTATATGAGCAATTTGAATAAATCCGTTGGAGTTCTAGCCGTTGCTCATCTTCTCTTTCTTCTGATAATTTGTGGTCTACGAGGTCTGCAAGCATAGAAAAAAGTGTTTAGATAAAAGAGTGTTTCTGTCAAAAAGGTTCATACCTTTATGTTTTCTGATGCCACCCAGAAGTGGTAAGTAATCTCTCTTTTGTTAGCAGAAGAGAAGAGATCTAGAAAGATAAGCAAAAAGATCTCCTGTCAGAAAGATAGAGGATTACGCAAATCAAGAATATTGACTTTTTCACTAGATGCCAAAAAATATTTTGGAATATAAAGGAAATCTATGTTTAAGTGAAATCCATGTTGAAATCCATATTTTACAAAGGAATCCATGTTTCACTTATCAAATCCTTATGAGAGTTACAAAGGAATCCATGTGAGAAGTCTGTGTGAGTTACAAAGGAATCCTTATGAGAAGTCTGTGTGAGTTACAAATGAATCCTTATGAGAAGTCTGTGTGAGTTACAAAGGAATCCTTATGAGTTACAAAAGAGTCTGTGTGAGTACAAAGGAATCCTTATGAGAATTACAAAGGAATCGTTATGAGAGCGAATCCTTATGAGAGTTACAAAGGAATCGTTATGAGAGTGAATTCTTATGAGAGTTACAAAGGAATCGTTATGAGAGCGAATCCTTATGAGAGTTGCAAAGGAATCGTTATGAGAGCGAATCCTTATGAGAGTTACAAAGGAATCGTTATGAGAGTTATAAATGAATCGTTATGAGAGTGAATCCTTATGAGAGTTACAAAGGAATCGTTATGAGAGTGAATCTTATGAGAGTGAATCCTTATGAGAGCGAATCCTTATGGCAGTGAATCCTTATGAGAGCAAATCCTTATGGCACTTTGAACTGAAATCGATATATATTGAATAGACATCGATTTATGTGATTAGTGCAAATCATTACGGTAATAATGTCATAAATTTATATTATTAGAAAAATCATGATATTTAATTTATAATTAGAAAAATCATGGTATTAAATATATTTAATATTCAATTAATCACATAAATTTATATTTATTAAGAAAAACATGATATTAAATATTTTTAATAATAATTAATTAAACATAAATTTTGTTATCACCAAAATAAAAGGGTAAAATATAGGAGTGGTTCAACACCCCACACAACTACAATCACACAAACACGGGGAGGGGATCATGGAGAAAGCTGTAAAGCATGCAAACAAGACACATGGACTTCCAATCCCCACCAACAAGAAAGGGCACAAGCATCCCTACCGGTTTGAAGAACTGAAACCCCCACGGAGGGCCTTCACGAAGCCACGACCCGCCTCCTCCTCGCTTCACACGACGCTCCAGTGCTCCGCACGAGCCGCCGTCGCTCCTCCAAGCTCCAATCGCCGAAGAAAAAGGGGAAGGAGACTTCCTACCTCGGAGAGGAGGAAGGGAAGGAAAAAGGGAAAAGAAGGAAGAAGGGACGTTGGCCAAGGCTTTTAGCCTCCAGCCCCCAGAACGCGACGGGGCGGGGCGTCGCGATACCGACCTTATCGCGATGGCCGCCCAGACTGCGACCAGAACGCGCCCCACCTGGACGCCGGGACAACCAGACAGGTCAGTCTGCCACGCTTGCCACTTTGACAGACATCAGACGACCAAAAAGTAAAAAGCAGTCGCGACCCGTTGAGCGGGCGCGACAAGAACGCAATGTCGAAAGCTGGCGCAACAGAGATGATTGTCGCGACGGGCCCCTCCATCGCGACACTAACGCGTCGCCCAAGCCGGACGCGTTAGTGGCCAGTCATCCACAACACAGCAAAGGGAACCGGAAAGCCCGAGATGTTACATCCACCACAACAGAACCAGCAAACTGTGGAGTCCAACTCACACCACAACTGCAGCTCGCACGGCTACAGCTTTATGCGTGGAACCTTTAAGGACTCTGGCCTGAGCTCCTTAAAGTGAGGCACTGGAAAATGGACTAGCTAGGGACCATTACGTCTACCAGTGTCCGTCACCCAACCAAGAGCATGCTACAAGTGACCAAGAACACCCACAACACACAAGCCGCTGTCCCATTGTCGTCTTTCCCTCAGCCGGACGTACTACTCAAACTATGGAGTGAGGGTATCTAGGAAGACGACATAGACCCTAGCGGTACATAAGTACCGGGATAAAACCCCGAGCACTATGTGCCTGGCTCACAGAGAACCTGGGGTACTCGACTCGAGAGGTAGCCACGGGTGGCGTTGTATACTCGACTTGCCTCACATGCAAAACCATATAAACTCGACATATCCACTTACCACAAGTGCCAATGCATCACTTAATAACCATTGCACACAAACCAACATTCATACGGACCCATACATGAAAGTAACTTATAGTACCATGTAGACAAACCAGGGCTCGGGTAGTAGTCATCTAAATCGCGACGAATACAGAGGTCGCTAATTGAAGATTGAATCGTGACGGACCAAACCGCCGTGTTACAGACTGAGACATGACGTCTGGATCCGTCGCATTTCAGCTACAGAAACCCAACCCAAAACCCCTTCCGGGAGATGCTCAAATCACCCTGTACAACCCATTCACATGGTATTTTTGCAGTGAAATAAAGTCCTCCACATGCATCCTACTTCTCTTAACCCATTTCATGCATTTAAATGCTTAAACATGGTTCGTTTTAATCAAAAAGGAGAAGAATTCCCCTACCACGTGAAGAATGTGTAAAACAGCGCTGCCCTGGTGTTTTCCGCACTCCGCACAACGTCCTCGCGCCAGAAACACGCCGAACCGCACGCCGAAACCTCCAAATCCCCAAGAAAACCTCCACACGAGCCTCCCCTACGGCTGAGCAGTGTTTCCTGCACTGCTCGGCCTGGGTTGGCCATCCTCAACACACAACCAAAGTCGCGACGGGTCACGACGTCACGATTTAATCGCGATGGGTATATCCGTCGCAATTAAAGGCGACATCCTTACATGCGACACGCGGTGCGCATGCAGATGCGCACCCCAGGAAACAGCGTTCAAAACGCAACGACCAAAGTGGTCGCGATTCTCAAAATCACGATGCCTGTGTTGGTCGCGTTTATGAAAGCTTCTCCAGAGGTTGGTTTGGACTGGATTCCAAGCCTGCAACCCACACAACTTGCTGAAAACATTTCAAACACACCATTTCGGGCCATACACTAGCCACCAAACCCACTAAGCTACAATTTAAAAAAGTCGCGATGTTACACCCAACTACTGAATATTTCTCTCATGGCCAAACATTTTGCTACCCATGCTTTTTTATATGAAGTTTCAACATGCTATTCATCCAGTATTCTTCTCACAATTTTCTCTGATGTAATTGTTAACTTCGTCTTCACAAGTAACAAAACGAGAAGCGTATCAATGATTGCAACTTTGCAATATTGGGTTAACACATATATGAGGTCCAACATACTTCTTGACCTTAAAATATTCAAATGCCTTTATTATTGATGTAACGTCTCTGTGTATTTATGCCCATTAAGGCTCCATATCCAAGTCCGCCTCCCGCGATCGGACCGAATCTCGCAAGAGATAGCTTGTACACGTGTCCAGTAAGAATATAAAAGACAACCACAATAGTATAGAGACACAAGAAAGTACATGTGCTTATATTTGCATATAACAATTTACAACTGTCCCAATATATTATTACATGTCAATTAAAAAGTACAACTACCTGGGGCATACCCCGAGGGAGCACAAGCTCACAGAACACAACTAACACTACTGCTGGTGATCCAAATCTACCACAATACCTTCGCAAGCCACACAAACGGTAAGCCCTGAAATAAACTGTAGGAGAGTGAGCCTCAACAAGTCACAGGCTCAGTAGGGACCACCCAAAAATAATACACGAAACTAAAGAGACTTCAACCCCAGAGGGTCTCACTGCAACACCGATAGCCAAACCATAGGATGCTCACAACATTCATAATAAATAACAACTTAAACATAAACATATCAATAAACATAAAGTCTTCGGAAGGAAAGAGGAACCATAGGACTAGCACAGCACCACTAGTCCGCCCAACAACTAAAACGCCTAGGCCACAAACCTCACAGGCAAACCACTAAAACAACTGGTCGCCTAAGCTACAAGCCACACAGGCAAACCGCTGCCTAGGCTACGAGCTTCACAGGTGAACCTCAAACACCTGGGTAATAGGACCGCTGACCAAGAGCTGGTCCATTATACCCCAAGCCACGATATGTCATACGCCATACACAGGGTAACAGGACTGTCTACAACGTGCCAATCCATCACGCACTAAAACATAATCAGAAATTTACCCAATGAAGGGTAGAACACAACGAGTGGTAGGTCTCACCACACAACCTCCACAGAGCACAGCTCCACCTCAACACCTAAAAATGCTGGTACACAACGTACCACGAGAAACGGGTACCCACGAAGGGTACAGGTACCTACCACCACGAGGTACCACCATAAAGTCTCAGTACAACTGTGCCTCCTACCAGGCGCACTACAACGGGTCAAACCACAACCAACGAGTCGCTACACACAAACCACAACCGGTGGCAAAGCACGAGTCGAAAAGGAACGACGCCACTACACAGGAACAAACTACTGGTTCATGACGCCAGTATCCATCTCGAACAACACAACACAAGAACTACCTCTCAGTCTTGCAGTCACGGACGAAAGGTCCAACTGCCGCTCCACAAGCACAAGCCAAAGAATAGTGGAGACAAACTAACACCACACCTGTAGACCACACAACTGCAGGTCCATGTCTGGCACCTTTAGGGACTCTGGCCTAAGCTCCCCAAAGTGAGGCACTTGAAAACAGGACTAGTTGGGGACCAGTGTCGACTACTGGTGTCCGTACCCCCAACCACGAGCGCACTACAAGCGACTAAACACAAACTCTCACAAGTCGCTGCCCTCTGTCGTCTTTCCCTCAGCTGGACGTACAACTCAAACACATGAGTGAGGGTGTCCAAGAAGACGACACAGACCTCGACGGTACACATAGTACCAGGACAAACTCCAAGCACTAACGTGCCTGGCTCACACAAAACCTGGAGTACCCGACTAGAGAGGTATTCCGGAATAAGCGCCGGACCACCACACTCGGAAATGCACAAACCACAATACATACATATATCATTTTTATTACAAACCACGGTACACCAGCAAGGAGTAGCTTGTCCTGGTCACCCTGTGACCTACAAGCTAGCCTACACAGACGCATATATAAATTACATTAACCATTAATAACTTGACCTGTCATTGGTCACGAGGTGACCTCCATGGCTGCATTAAGCTCATTACACAATAACCACTTAATAATCGTACTCACATTATACCAGTTAAATCATCTTAAATAAATAATCTATAATAAACATTAAAGGACCAAGGCTAGGTTCACACTGGAACCTCACTGCCCAGTCACCACAACCCAACCATATATATACAGCTCAAACCATACAAACCGTTTGTCAACCACATAAACAACACGTCCACCACATGGACGACACACTCGATGAGCGCTACAGGTGCCAATGCACCACTCACACCAACCATGCACATAAGACATCGATAGTCGAATAATCGTACCGTTTAAAGCATGCACAACAGGACCTCTCGGTTGAGGTCACGACGTGGGGTAATGTTGCCTTCAAAACGCGACACCCCGATATGTCACGTTTAAGAACCTGAATGCGATGGGTCGGCCTATCGCGTTCAGAATGAGACAGAGGGCTTCGTCGCCTTCACAGGCAGGAACCCTAATTTGGATGCTCTCCCCGGATCACCCCCACAAGCCATACAAACCACGCTTAATTCTCATTTTTTCATGCTTTAATGATTGCCCTAGCATGATATCTATTGTTTATAAAGCGATAAACAGTCCAAACATGCATCATATGCGATCCACGCAACGAAACCAAGTGGGATCTCCCTATCTTCGCGAAGAACACGTAAACCAACCACGACACGGCGTCTCCCCCGCTCCATGCGACGTCCTCGCGGCGAGAGCGTGCCGAAAACCACTCCGAAATGCCGAATCGCCCGGAAATCCGCCGCAGCAGCCTCCCTTGGCCGAGCAGTTCGGCCGACCTTGCATAAAAATGCATCACAGTTGAGAATGAGACGTACATCTCTGTCGCGACCTGAACGCGACGGAGTAGGGCGTCGCCTTCTCAAGGTCGTCGTCAGCATGCCGCCCAGCGTGCGACACGCGGCGTGCATGCAGACGAGGACCGCATCTCGGTCGGCAAGCAGAACGCGACCATCAGGGCCGTCACATTCAGAATGCGACGCACACCCCTGTCGCGTTCATAGGCAGAAAACCTGTGAGCGCTTTGGGCTCAATCTACCGGCCCACAAAGCCTCATGACCCACAAGAACACCTGAAACATAGGCTAATGGGCCACACACTGGCCACCAAACCCACTAAACAAGGATCCGTGAAGATCTAAAAAAAATGCACGACGTTACAATTGATGCATGAACCCTCCATGTACAGGTATCATGAATGCATTGAGTTGTAAATATCTTTGTGTGACTCTCTATCACCTTATATTGAACAATATGTTCAACTAAGATTTTTTGTAATGCATATATCAAAATCTTCTTATTTGTGAAAACTCGTCCTACGTGATGCTCTTCACCATCTGAAGTACAAGGTACATCAATCCCTTTGTGAGAATTTATCAATGTTACTTCATCTATCCATTCATCATAAATGAAATTATCTGGAGGTTCTAGCTCATATTCAAATTTTGCATTGTTAACCTTGGTGACATTAAATAATGACTCAAAATATCCCTCATCCACATTCTCATTATCATATACATTTCTCCATGGAAGTATTTCATCTTCTTCACCCTCTTACGTCATCAGTTCCTTCATTGCATCAAGCCTAAATGGAAATTATATGATAAAATGTTTATGACATCTTATAGTGAATGCCTCAAAATATGTTATCAAGATGTTGGTATGTCATACCTGATGAACTGACACTTCAAAGAGCATATGAAGGCTCAGAGAGTGGCGTAAAAGGATATTGTGACATCGAATGTGAAGGTTCACCTTCGTAGTTAGAGCATTACAAGTAGGTATAGACCTTCAATTGGAAATTATAAATCCCATCAAAAGTTAATCACATACTAATATATTTGATGCAAATGAAGGTGACAACTTACCAAATATTGTAGTCGACAGATAGACTGTAAGCATAGAATCCATACCATACATCCATTTCATTAGCAGAATAAAACCTAGTGGGATCAACGTATCATTCAACATATATGCGAAAACTCCAACTGGCTGAGGTACTCATAGTCTTTAGCAGGCATATTGTCCATAGTATGGCCACGTGATTGCAGCTCATCGTTGCCTTGACTAGTTATATGATCTGCATCTTCCTTCTCCAAATATAATTGTATAATAGATATATGTGAAGAACATAAATCGAATATACTTTCAACTGTCTCATCATCTTCAACCTTTACAACAACATACTCACCTATAGAAGTTGGCAACTTACAGGTTATACCAATCTTAGTATGACTTTCATCATATTTAATAATACATAAAAAAACATTTGGACTAATCATAACCTATGATATTTACCAAAATCAAAATCAATTCAAATGAAACAAATTAAGATGATGTTCAAGTTTCAAATCATACAAAAATTATTTGCAAATAATTCACCTTATATTCGGAGGACAGTGGGGTGGCTGGGTCGTGGGAGCTAGGAATGACAGTGGGAGTTAGCAACAACAACGACGCCCTAGCAACAACATAGCTTAGTAGTAGCCTTGGCGAGGGTGACGCAACACCACCACCGCGGCAGCGAAAGTAGCATCAGCAACGTGACGACGAGTGGAGGTGGGATGACCACGAGATGGAGGAGAAATCTAGGGTGCAGCGATGAGCAACACCAGTAGCGCGGCGATGAGTAGCAACAACAACGAATAGCATCACCAGTAGCGGCAATGAGTGGAAGGGGAGACCACAAGAGGGAGGAGAAAGCTAGGGCATGTCAGGTCGGGGGGGGGGGGGACCAAAGAGAGGGATTGTCACATCCCGATAGTAGCGAAATAATATCGAGGCGCAACAAATGATATTAAAAGAGTAATTTACTTGTGAAGGTTCAGTTGCTCAACACACTTTTCAACCACTTTATTTACAATTGAAAATTGCACTATAAAATATTTAAAACATAATGAGCACAAAAATGGCCAGTAGGTTACCCTCTAAAACATTTCCAAATCACAAGCTATCAATTAACAATTTATTTAATGATTGAGAAAGATGATAATAATAAGACAGTGGTAGAGATTCATAAATAGTGGTGCACAACTTATTAAAGTGATATCACAATAAGTTCTCTTAACAAAATAGTACAAGATTCTCGTGATGTCTAAGATTAAACAAAACTAAATAATTATAGAGACCGGTCCTTGTATCATTCACGTGTTATAGCATAAGCACAAATTATTATAATAGAACATATGTATGAACACGTAAAGGAGTTATCATGCATGCAATAACAAGAGAATAAATAGCACGTAGGTACATGAAAGGATTACCACGCATGTAATTACACAAAAGAGCCACACATGTAATTACATGAGGATGAATTGTCAAGGATAACGGGCACTTGCAGGAAATGGAGTAGCAAGAAACCTAGAACGCACATGATCAGGTCGTCATCTGCCGGCTGACACTAGTGGGAAACATGAACCTTTCCCAGGATTGGATCATAGCCTAATAACTAGCATTGGTCGGTTTAACACACTTGCCAACAATCCATTAAAGTACTTAGTTGTTATTGGGCTCGTGATATATGATTTCAACGATAAGAGTTCAAAGTATGAAGATTACAATTAAGTTGATTTGAGGGTCAGGCCGATAACAAAGTATACTGGACATTTTGTGTTAAAATCGATCGACCATATTACAGTGGTCGATTGTCCAAACTCACAAAGTTGGTTGACCGGAACACAAAGTTTAGTCAACCAATTTCGATGAAACCAGAATCGTTCTTACAGAATCACCAAATTTAATAATGCATAGGAATGGATACAACAACTAGGAATCGTAGGGTGAAACCTGTATTACTTATAACTGTTAATTAACTAGCTAATGATTTAAGAAAAGGGTTAGAAGGACCTACCTTAAGATGTGAACCAACAGTTAAAGTATTCTCTCATCCTTCTCCCTCATTTAGTGCAAGTTTCAATTAATGGTAACAATAACAACTCTCTCTCTTTTCTCTCTTTCTTCCTCAAAATGGCACGGTGGTGGTGTGGGAAGCAAAGGAGAGAATGAGAAAGGATGATGGCGATGTCTACAGAACGTGATTCACTGTTACCCCAGTAGAACATGGCTGGAGGAGACCATTTATAGGGCCCTGCAATCTCATGCATTCATCTACGTCATGGGTGAAATGATGAGACAATTGTCCTCGTCATCCTCAAACTCTCCTTCAAAAGCCACGACTTTTATTAAATAGAGATGAGTGAAATCTCAACACACAACTTTTCTTAACCCTTAAGAATTATATGCAGAAGTTAGTTACGTAATTTTACGTAAATGTGTTACGAAAATTAAATTAATTCATCTATAGACACTTATTTTATATCTAAATGATGTTCAATCGAGTTAAAATTCTAAACATAAGCTAATTAAGAGGTAACACAAATTATTATGAGTTTTGTGGAAAATTTCAAATTAATATTTTTCCCAATATAATTTATGTTCAAGAAATAGAAGGTTTCTACCTATTAGTGACGAGGCTCACTTCGTCATGCACAAATTGTTCACTAATCGGTATGTGTTTTACATCGATTATTGAAGAAGCCTTCTATCAGTTGAAGAACAAAAGGTTCCATCGGTTAACGTTTAAATGTTATTCCAATTGGAGAACAACTTTACCGATTGGTGTTTATAAACATTTTATCGTACCGATTGGTGTTATAGTTATTCCGATTTCTAAACAAAAGTTCAGTAACATTCTGATTGGTATTAAGTTGTTCTGATTACTAAATAAAAGTTGAGTATATTATCGGTTAGTGTTATAAGTGTTCCAATTACTGAATAAATATTTAATAACATTTCGATTGATGAATAAATGTTCACTTTTTCTTCCGATTGATTTATAAATAGTCCAATTAGCAAATAAATTGTTTTAAAAAACTTTAGATGTGCCAATTATTGAATATACATTTCAATTGTTGTTGAATATATCGATTGGTAAATAACACGTGACAAATTTATTATATATTAACATTATTATATTTTTTTTTCAAAATTCAAATATTTACATAATATGAAATTGGGGTGTTATTGGGATTTAGTCCCCCGGTGTATTTTGGCTTTCACAATATTGATATTGGTGTTGGCATTGCCAAAATCGATATATCTTTACACCGCTAGCACCAGTTTCCAATCACCAGCTTGTCTACGGCAAATTTGGTGACTAGTTTGAAAATTATGTTTTGGTGATCATTTTAATAATAAAAATAATAAATATAATTATTTTAATAAAAACCCTAGAATGGAGAAGCGAAATGCAAAGTCTGGTTTTTTTTCTTGCAAACGGGGAACTGGATGCCAGTATAATAATGGTAAACATAGAAGCAATCTCACGTTGCAGAATCGGATTTCTCAGAATCACTATCAAACGGTGCTAAAATGCGGGTGGGTTTTTTTTTTTTTTTTGGGGGGGGGGGGGGAGCCCGCCCAAGTCTGCTAACCAAACCCCCTAAAACCCCCAATCTTGAACTGTGCTCTGTGCATGAGAGAGAGAGAGAGAGCGCGCGTCTACGGGCAGGGCATCGGCGATGGCGGGGGCACCCAAGGAGAGCATCGCCGGGGCCATTAACCTTACTCCGCACAAGATCACCGTGTGCCACTTCATCCAGTACTTCGCGCCGGGGGCGCAGGCTACGCTGCCCGTCCCCTTCAAGTCCGTCGCCCAGCACAACCGTCTGGGCCTCTTCCTCTTCTCCCTCACCCGGGTACTCCTCCCCGATCGTTTTCTCCTGGTTTTCTCAGTATCATTTTGCTACCTTTTCTTCCCTGCCCAGCTTTCGTTTTTAATGTTTAAACCGTTCCGATGTTACTGTTTTTATCTACCTTTTGTTCTAGTTATGGATTATTGGATGTTGTTCCACGCAAGATGTGGAAACAGGGTAAAGTATCTCCGTGGTTAATTATATTCTCTTGTTTCTTTTGGCCCAACTTTGTTTTTTTGGCATTCCAGCCTTCTTAGTTTTACTGTTAATTGTATAGTTTTTTTCCTTCTTCTGATTTTAAGATGTGAAAATAGGAGAAAAAGATTTATGGGCTTGTAGATTTTGTTGTTTCATCTGGCCCTGCTTAAAAAAAAAGCATTTATTCTGTTTTGATTGGAATATAACTGTTTATTTCTAATTTGAAATATGAATCATTGGATGTCGTTCCATGAAAGATACACAAAGCAGAAGAAAGGAGCTCCATGCTGTGAAGCATATGTGCTTCAAATCCTCTCGTCCTCTTCATCAAGGCATATCCTCAGTCGGCAATCTCGTTTCAACTGTTACTTTGGCCACATCGTGGAATCAAGACCACAAAACCGTGTCCTATCACCTCCATTCTGCTGCGAGGATGTCATTTTGTGTTCTGAGAAAATATTTTGGCCATACTATCTTCCTGAAGTTAAATCATATATTATCTTTTATACATGGAGAATTGTGTAGTTTATCATCTGCTGTAAAAGTTGTCCTACAAATTTGTAGATCAGTTTGCTAATAATTTGTGGCACTGACAGTCTAAAAGAGAAAGCTAATGGTACCAGGTAAATGTCAGTCTCTGATGACATGAACAAATGCATACCTTTTTCCAGGTTGTCTATTAATGTGACATAGGAGGAAGGAGCTATTTTCTCCTTTTAGGTAGGAAGGAGAGGCTTATTCAATGTGTTCCCCGTAGCTGAAAAGCTGTTGCTATTTGAGGACCCATATGTCTTGATGTGGAAGCAATTAATTAATAAGCAGCCATACGTACTAACTACTAAGGTATAAAAGCATCTTTAAATTTAACCTACAACTTGCTATAAAAGAACATCTGGAAAATCTTCCACCTTCAATTGTATATTCCACAAGGAAACCGTAACTTGAACAAAAGTGAAAGCCATGAGGAATAGATAGACACATAAATAGAGAGAAGTAGTAGAGTAGGAATTATCTAACCTTATCAAAAGCCCTTGTAAGGTCTTTACGTCTTTGTCCTAGCTTGAGGGGATCTGACTTTTGGAAGTCTCATCTTGGTGTTTCCTCCTTATTGCAAGGCCATAGGACATGCTTCCTGAAGCTTCCTTGTCCCCTCCTATGGTTTTTGGAGATAGAGAGGAAAATCCTATCTCTTTGTGTTTGTGTATACATGCCTCCCTCCCTCCCTTCCTCTTCCTTTCTTTCCCTTTCTTTCTTTCTCTTCCATTCCATCACACCCTTGGCTAGATCAGTCTTGAGTAAGAGGATATAGGTATCACCCTAGTATTTTTCATATTAGAAGTGCTTCCATCTCTTCCAAAATAAATACTCTCTGTCTCTCTCTATACACATAAAAACACACCCTCTCTCTATATATACAATGTTTATAAAGAAATTTGCTCTTTATTCAAGAAATATGCATGATATAGTTCAATAAAATGACAATATTGTGATTATTTTGGTTCTTGAGCCTTAAGCCCTCTGGATCGTGCATATTTCAGACTAATATTGAACATTAGCACTGAAATAATGACTTGCTATTCATAGGGAACATGTATGCTTTCTCATAAAAGTTCCAAGGAAGAAAGCATGATGTGTACTTGGAACACCAAGAATTAATCAATACTAAAGGTTTTCAGCATCATAAGGAATATGCATGGATTGCTAAATTATATCAGATTGGCCCTATGCTGCCGATCCTATCTTATCTTGGGCTTGGACTGTGTGAATTGGGTAAATTGGCTTGGGATTGTGTTGGATTGAGCGATCTTGTTCATTTTCCCTCCCTATGTATGACCTGTGTAAAGGAGACTAAGGGTAGTTTAGTCATTATTCCTTATGTTTAGTTCCATTTAGTCTCTGTTCTTGCGCCTTATACAGCTTGTACTATAGGGATATTTATGTCATGTAATTGTTGGCTTCAGATATATATATATATATATATATATATGAGGGTGTGGAGGATTTCTCAGCCGAAACCCAGGGTTCCTCTCCATCATGTTCCTATTTTTCTTCCTCCTCCTTTCTTTCTTCTCTCTTTCATCTTAAGTTCCTGGATTCTTCACGGTATCCGAGGAAATGGTGCTTTGAGAAAGGAGCAGGACCATCGCAAGCCGAGGGTTTTGTTGTTCCATCAGCCGCCCTAGGGTTTCCCTCTTTCAAAGTATACATAAGTTTCTGTGGAGGAGTCTTCATCATCCGACCATTTCTTCTCTCCCTTTCGGTTGGGATAAGGTGATGGTTTTATCTGTCATGGATTACTTCACAACTTTACAAACTGTATGGGATGAATTGGATTACTATGATGCTGATAACTGGGATACTGCAGCAGATCATGAACATCACTTGAAGTTCATTAAGAAAGGCAGGGTGCTGAAATTTCTTGGGGTTTGAACTCTCAGTGGGAACCACTTCGGGGTTAGATCCTAAATGAAACCATTGTTCTATCTCTAGATGCAGTATATCAGAAAGTACTGATTGAAGAGAATAGAAGGGAGGCAATGCCAGTTGAGGTACAACATTCATCAGGCTGAAGATGGGCAAGGAGTTAGAAAATGCACTCATTATGTCAGACCTGATAATCACCTTTCTCTAACTTCAACTCTAAATGTTCCTTCATTGCCTATAAATCTTCTGTCCATTGGCAGCCTGACAAAATCCCTATATTGTTCAATAACTTTTCTTCCTGACCGTTGTGTGTTTTAGGATTTGAGGACCAGGCAAATGATTGGGAGTGGTCTTGAGGACTAGGGACTTTATCTCCATGAAATTGGTGGAAGCACTGCTCTTCAGTCAAAGAAAACTAGCAATATTGCAAGTCAAGTTCAGGAGATTCAGTTGTGGCATTGTCGTCTAGGACACCTCTCCTTCAAATCCTTGAAAACTCTTTTTCCCTTATTGTTTAAGTTAGTCAAACAAGAGTCCTTTCAGTGTTCTGTCTGCCAGTTGGCAAAACACTGTAGGAACACATTCCATACTTCAATAAAGAAGAGCACTGCTCCTTTTGATCTCGTTCATTCTGATGTTTGGGGACCTTTGCCTGTTCCTTCTATGGATGGTTATCACTACTTTATCACATTCATTGATGATTTTTCCTTGTGTACTTGGGTTTGTCTTTTGAAGTCCAGGGAGGAAGTCCCCAGAACAGTCTAGATCTTCTCCAATATGGTGCAAACGCAATTTGACAAAAAAAAATAAAGATTTTCAGATCTGATAATGCAGAAGAATATTTTACAAAAAATCTGAATATGTTCATGCAAGATGTGGGGATGATCCATGAATCTTCCTGCTTGTACACTCCACAACAGAGTGGAGTGGCCGAAAGGAAGAATAGGCACCTATTGGAAGCTGCTCGGACCTTCCTTTTCCAGCATAAACTTCAAAAGAAGTTTTGGTCAAATGCTGTTCTTACAGTAGCGTATATCATCAATCCCATGCCATCCAAAGTCCTTGGATTCCGTATTCCTGTGACTATCTTGTGTCCAGACCACCCAGTTTTTCCCTTGACTCCTTGGGTGTTTTGTACTTTATTCATCATTTAGGTCCTAGAAACTCTAAATTTGAACGCAGGGCTGTCAGGGGCATCTTTCTTTGGTACTCTTCCACTCAGGAAGGGTACAAGTGTTTGACCTTGCATCTGGAAAGATGTATTACCAGGAAGATGTCACCTTTTTTGAGTCCCAGTCATACTTCTCCTCGGATCTGTCTGAGGGGGAGATTACATCTGGCATGAGTCCTTCTTTGGATCCCCATTTAATTCCCTGCCATACTCTAGTCAAACACTTGCCATTGTCTTTCCTTTCCTCTCCTTCAGAAAATCTATCTCCAATTCAAGATGATATTGCCATTGCTGCATTGGAGGCTGATGAGAGGATGCCTCGTAGAAAAAAAACAGAAATATTGAAAGTCTACACTAGGAAGACCAAAAAGGAGACCACACAGCAGCAAGGCAGTCCCCTGGCCGGATATCACTCTCATGAGGTTGCTGGATCCTCATCTCCTAGGGTTGAGAATCAAGCATCCGAGCCTAATTGTGAGAATGTCTCTGACCTTGATCAGCCCATTGCTTCAAATATAAAGCTGATGGGACTATTGAAAGATAATAGGCCAGGTTAGTTGCCAGAGGGTTCACACAAACCTATGGCATCGACTACCAAGAAACCTTTGCCCCAACTGCAAAACTTTCATCTGTAAGGGTCATGTTATCACTTGCTATCTATTTCTCACGGGAATTGGGACAGCTAGGTGTGAAAAATGCCTTCCTTAATGGCGAGTTAATTAAGGAGGTGTACATGCAGCCACCATGGATGGAGAAGTCGGGTCGGGTGGCTGGGTCGGCCCCAGCCGATCCCGACCCGAGTTGGGCTGACCCCCCCCCCCCCCCCCCCAAGTCAGGTCGGCATGGCCCGATTCCGCTCCGAGTCGGTCGACTCGGAGCAGAGTCGGCCGATTTTGCCATCCATGGCAGCCACCGCAAGGACTTATGATAGGTGGGAAGGTTTGCAGGCTGAAAAGAGCACTGTACGGTCTGAAACAGTCATCAAGGGCTTGGCTTGAGAGGCTCAGAATTGCTATGCTGAAAATGGGTTTTAAACAAAGGAATGCTGATCATACCCTTTTGTAAAATGGAAAGATAGGCAGGTTTCTATACTCCTGGTGTATGTGGATGCAATGGTGGTTACTGGAAAGAACCTACTTGAGATCAAAAGTCTGAAGGAAAACTTAGCAAAGGAATTTGAGATTAAAGACTTGGGTTCCTTAAATTATTTTCTTGGGATTGAGGTTGCAAGATCTCATGGAAACATCCATATTTCTCAGCAGAAGTATGCGTTGGATCTTCTATAAGAAACTGGGAAATTGGGCAGCAGACCCATTGACACCCCATTGAAGTGAATCACAGACTTAGTGCTCTCAAAAGTGAAGTTCTCTCAGAAGTTGAAAAGGGGAGGTATCAGATGATAGTGGGCAGATTGATATATTTGTCTCTGTCTCGACTAGACATTACATATGCTACTAATGTGGTCAGCCAGTTCATGCATGCTCCCAGAACCACACACATGCAAGCAGTAGACCGAATTCTAAGGTATATCAAGACCTGTTCGGGAAAAGGCCTATTGTTGAGCAAGAACAGTCAGCTGTGCATAGAAGGTTTTTGTGATGCTGACTGAGCAGGATCCCAAGATGATAGGAGGTCCACTTCAGGCTACTGTGTGTACGTAGTAGGTAATTTAGTTATCTGGAGAAGCAAAAAATGGATTGACTGTGCTAGATCAAGTGCAGAGGCGGAGTATACAGCCATGGCTCAAGCAGTTATTGTGTTACTGTGGTTGAGAGTTCTATTGGCGGATCTAGGTGTTCTGGTGGCACTTCCCATGAAGCTCTGTTGTGACAATAAGACAGCCATTAATATAGCCAACAATTCCGTTGAACATGATCATACAAAACACGGAGAAATCGATGGGCACTTCATCCGAGAAAAGTTAGATTCTGGAGAAATCTTCTGCCTTATGTTCAATCAATGGATCAAGAGGCTGATGTGCTGACCAAGGGTTGCCTAAAGAGGAGTTCAAAGGTGTTCTAGACAAGCTGAGCATGCTAAATATCTATGCTCAGCTTGAGGGGGAGTGTAAAGGAGACTGAGGGTAGTTTAGTCATTATTCCTTATGTTTAGTTCCATTTAGTCTGTTCTTGTGCCTTATACGGCCTATATTGCAGGGGTATTTATGTCATGTAGTTATTGGCTTCCTATATATATATATATATATATATAGAGAGAGAGAGAGAGAGAGAGAGAGAGAGAGAGAGAGAGAGAGAGAGAGAGAGAGAGAGAGAAGAGAGAGGAGAGATGGGGGTTGCAGCTATGAGGGTGTGGAGGATTCCTCAGCTGCAACCCAGGGTTCCTCTCCATCGTGCTTCTCTTTTTCTTCCTCCTCCTTTTATTTTTCTCTCTTTCATCTTAAGTTCCTGGATTCTTCAACCTGTATTATAAGTTTCCCAAGTTGAAATGAATTGGATTGGCTGATCCTAACTGGCTGTTGGGGCTTTGATGGCTAGTTTGACCAAGGTTAGCATTGCATCCATTGCTAGATGGCCTCAATTGGCCAGCTTGGATTGAAGAAAGCGTTTGTGGCCCTGAATAAACCCCATTGGCCAGTTATTCTCATTATCAGCCCTTTCACTCTCTGACCTCCTCTCCTCTCTCACTCTCTAGCCTGCTCCCCTAACTTTTCTCTCACAGTTACAAAACTGTCTCTGTCTCCTCCTGTCTCTCTCTCTTTGTGTGCATTGGCTCCAATATCGCATGCTAACTCTGTAATTGCTCTAGAAAAGTTGTAGGGTTAGTAGTTTCTGGAGTAGGATATTTATGTGAGGGGGGTGTGATTGGATTCCTTCCAGGTACCAAATCGCATTTCTTTTATTTACAGTTAGATAATTTTCAAGATGTAGAGGAATGAACATCAAGGAATTCAGTCTGGAACTGCTGGTTGTAGTAGAGGAGAATGAACGAGAATGCAAATAGAGGGCATATCCTAACCATTTATATAGAGCCAATTCATTCTCTCTCTCTCTCTCTCCTTTTGTTTCATATGCAATTCTTAAAGTACATTTTCTTTTTTGTTTTTTGTTTTTCGATATTCCCATATTTTCTATTTTGTTAATCCAAAAAGAGGAAAGCACTGGTTTTTTGGCTGTGAGATATCTTAAACATCCATGGGTCTGTTTTGATTTTTTGTCTTTTTCCATCCAAGTGTGATTCTTGGGTCCAATTTTTTTCATTAATTTATCTCCCTTTTTTTGAGTATTAGGCATCTTATCGGTACTAATACTCCGTACACTCCATAGCATCTGTGATTTTTTTTCCCATTGCAGTTTTGTGGCTTCCTTGCTTTCAGTTTTTTTTCTCTGCCTTGAATAAGATTGTATAACTTCCTGCAGTGCTGAAAGAAAGTTTACATTGGCACATTGAAATCAAAAGATTTTTACATCTTTCTCTAGTTGACAGTCTAATTCTATTATCGATGCACTTGTCTCCATTCTTTTGTAGTCTACCATTTATTGCTTTTAAAACATGCAGGCTTGTAATGACTTTGTTGAGCCTCCACTGGATGAACTTATAACTCAGTTCAAGGCTGTTGGAATTGGCGGTTTTGAAGATGACTGGCTTGTTGATTGGTTAATTGAAGACTTGAGTAACCGTCTCTCAGCTCTATCTTCTCCAGATGATCTATACAATTTTTTTGAAAAGCTAAGAGGTCGCTTCTCACCCTGGACTTCTTGTATGAGTTTGAGTGTAAATGACTCAATTGTGATAATTTCTTTAGGCATTCTATCACCTACGGATGTGAGAAATGTGGAAGAGGACCAATTTCTTCTTGACCAAAGCAGCCACCTGGGGGTGTTTGTGCGCTGCTGTATATTAGCCTTTAATTTATTACAATTTGAGGTACTTTTTAGGGATTATTTCACCCTTGGAAGTGGCATCTATGTTTTCTTTTGGGCAGTTGTCATCCTTCATTTTTTTGATTGGCTTTTAACTCATAAAAGTTGATTATATTTATGTCATGCTGTTCAAACTTTGTGAACAATAAATTTTGAGCTTTTACTTATCTTGTTGGATATTCCTTTTTCTAGTGTTGATCCATAAAAAAATATTTAACTCACATTACGGAATAGGCCATTCCACCTTTCTTGACCTTAAATTATTATTATTATTTTGGGATATCTTTTTGTTCACTTTCTAGTATGAACAGATTGTTAGACGACCATACTTCTTTATTGGCCAAAGGTTTTACCATTATTTTAGAACCTTGACCAAGTACAACCCTTCGACGGATTGGTTCGGATCCTGTTGGACAATGAAGGTCATGAGTTCTGCCTGCTCTCTTTGGGAGCATACAGTTTGAGCTAGGATCTCACAAACCTGTACATTCTCATGGTAGGATCGCTAAGGTGGATTTGACCTTTGAGCTTCCTTGGCACTGTTGGCCATGCTTTGGAGACCTGAATGGATTTTATCAGATTTAGTAGACAATAATTAAATGCGCATGCATAATAAACAATCACACAGATGAACACAACAATTTTATCTTGGTTCGGAGTTGAACCATTTTAGTCTCTTATGTCTAGTCCCTAAGGCAATAACCTTAGGATTTCACTACTTAGCGAAAAACCGCTACAACCACTTGGTTCACAACCTGTACCCAGATCTTCCCTATCCAAGGGTAGGGGTGTAAACGATCTAAGTCGAGTCGAGTAGCACTCTGTTCGAACTCGTTTATTTTTTATCGAGCTCGAACTCGGCTCGATACTTGTCGAGTATCTATATTTGTGTTTGAACTCGACTCTTTTCCTTAAAATCGAGCTTAAACTTGGCTTGACGAGCAACTTGTTTACAACTCGTTTACAGAAACGAGTTTGAATTCAAGCTCGAAATCGAGCTTGAAGCGAATATTTAAATAAATTTAAATTTTTTAACAAATATTTAAATGAGTTCAAATTACTAAACTCAATTTTTGGATGAGAAGTTCTCATCTTCGGCAAGAGCCAAAAGGTTCCCCCCCCTGTTTCTTTGGTTAGTTCAGTCGCCAAAGTGAGGGACTACATGGTCCCTTTTATAGGCAACCTAACACGTGTTTTTCCTATATTCGATATGGGATTAAACGACAGAACTGGGTTGCAGTGTTCATGGCCAGTGTAGGGGTGGACGGGGTGGGCGAGAACCTCGGGCATTGTGGATGGCGTCCGGCACCGCCGGGGAGGGTCGCTTCTACTCAAGGGGTGCCGGTGCCCGGGGAGGGAAGCTCGAATTGGCCGGGGTGGGAAGCTTGAACGGCCTCAAGTGTCGTCTCCGGGAGCTCTGTCCAGCGTTGGCGGAGGGTCCATGGTGGTCGCCAAGGACTTCGGGGGCCGACGGCGGCTCCCCTTGGCAGCATGGCTTGCGCCGAGTCGCACTTGCACAAGCGCGTCGGGAGGAAGAAGATGAAGAGCCGACGGTGCCTGCGAACCTTAAGAAACCCCATTTTGTACATATGCCATTATTTTGTTGATTTTATTAAAATTTTTTTTCTATATATCTTTATTTATATGATTTGTGTATGTACCATCTAACATTTAGTCTTTATATTTAAGTCCTCATAAACATTTCATACTTCAATAATAACTCTAAAAATAACAAGTTAACATTTATTTTAATAACAAATATTTAAACGAATTGTTAACGAGTATTTAGACGAGTTCTTAACGAGTATTTAATTGAGCTCTTAACGAGTAAGTAAACGAGTTGTTCACGAGCATAATCGAGTTGAGTTCACGTGTGTTTAGACTCGGCTCGTTTATAAATCGATTTTTTTTTTTGGGTTCAAACTCGACATGTTAATTAAATAAACGAGTCGAACTGAGCTTTTATCGAGTCGAATTTCGGACTAATCGTTGAACGTATCGGCTCGTTTACACCCCTATCTAAGGGGCACAAACACCTGGTGATCCCACACTCAGGTCTTCCCTGCACAAGAGGGGAACCAAACACCTAGTGTAAATATGCACACGGTCTTATCTACACATGAGGGTAACAACCACCTGAAGCTTCCAACTATCAGGTCTTCCTTATCCAAGGGGAATTAGCCAAACACGTAGGCCCACACTTCACAAAGAAGTAAACTGCCAAGATTATGCCTTTTGAAAGATAGGAAGCGCAACAATAATGCACAAAGCCAAACGACTCAAAAAGAATAAAAGTAAGCTTAATGTCATTGACAGGATGCTTGGTGAAGAGTGATGTTGATGGTTTAAGCCAAGTTGTTTTTTCCTCGACGATGATCACGCAGAAGCTCTCAAGGAGAGCACATATCTTTCTCAAGGCGAGAAGACTTCTTATGGATCAAAGAAGCTCAATCTTCTACTGAAGTGGAAGCTCTTAGGTTTTGCTCATTGTGGTTTGCTCTTCTACATTGAAGTTCAAAAGTTGTAGAGTCCATTGCCTACTTAGGTTGGTTTGTCCATTTTTCAACTTTGTTTGTTAGGCGGATTTCTCGAGGTCTGACAATAAGACAAAAAGATATATGATAGTAGTGATAAATCTTCTATAGATGTTTAGAAAAATCTCTTAGGATAAACGATGTTGGATCAGAGCTTATATCCTTCTTATGTTCTCAAGACTACAAGAAGAAATGATGACAATAGCTATGTAAATCGGCATATCAGGGATGTGCATGGTATGGAGACTTCTCTCGTACTGTATCGTCACCGTTGTCTTTTTGCGAAAGGGCAATACCTGTCTAACAGATAAGAATTTTCCCATGGAAAATATGATGACATGTTTTTCAAATATTGGGTTAATATCCAATACTAGTTGATATTATAATATTTGCATTAGGACATCAAATCATACTGTCGAACTATCTAATTAAATAATAAACAATTACTTTATTTAGACCTAGAGAAATATTTCATGACAAGCTATTGAGATCTTGTTTCAAGATTCAAAATGAATATAAGACTGAATATTAAAATATATAGCAAAATAATCAACTTAATCAAGCAACTGAAATTTCAGACATATTCAAACATAATTAATTTAAGTGGCTTTCCATACTAATGCACAATCGATTATCGAAACGCGTATACTTAGTCACATTATGCAAAGGAAACACATAACCAATTGTTGCACACATCGTGGACTTAAAATTTTTTTTGGTGCTAAAACATAATTGATTATAAAGTATATAAAGTGAAACATAATGATTATAAAGTATACAGAGTGAAACATAATCGATTATAGAGTTAGTAGTATGGACTATGGACTTAGTCACTTCTGCACAGTTGAAGACATAATCGATTATCTGGTGTACATAGTAACAATTAATTATTAAGTCTTGCAATGGACATAAAACTTTTTACACTGCCGAGGACATAATCGATTAACTCGTTCACTATGTGGATTTGGAAAAACTCCATGATGAGAAACTTAATTGATTAACACTTTCACTATGTGGACTTATATTGATTCTTACAAGAAGAAACATAATTGATTATCATTCTCTCTGTGTGGACGTAGAAACTATAATCGATTATTGACTGCTGTTGACACGGGTGTTGACATAAAAAAATAAAATTTAGTGTCAATCCCCCCATTAATTTATCCCAGAAATCCCCCTCCCCTAAACCAATGAAGGCACCATCGGTTAGGGGGTTTTTCCCCTAACCGATGGGGCTACATCGGTTAAGGGGGTTTCCCCCTTAACCGATGGTGCTTCCATCGGTTGGAGGGGGAGACCCCTCCAACCGATGGTGCTTCCATCGGTTAGAGGGGAACTCCCCTAACCGATGGAAGTTCCATCGGTAAGGGGAATCCCCTAACCGATGGGGCTTCATCGGTTAGGGGAGTCTCCCCTCACCGATGGAACCCCCATCGGTTAGGGGGGGATTCCCCTTTAACCGATGGATGTTCCATCGGTTAAGGGGTCCCCCTTTCAAAAAAAAAACATAAAACAAAAAAAAAAACAGAAAACAGAAAAATAAAGAAAACAAAAAAAACACACAGAAAGACAGAAAAAAAAAAAACAGGGAATAGGCACATCCCCTAACCGATGGTACCCCCATCGGTTAGAGGAGTTCCCTCCCCCTAACCGATGGTACCCCATCGGTTAGAGGGATTTTAAAATCCTCTAACCGATGGAACCCCATCGGTTAGAGGGAATTTTCCCTCTAACCGATGGAACCCCCATCGGTTAGAAACCCCCCATCCCATGCAATGTAAGGGGTGCCTTCCCCTATAAAAGGCACCCCATCCCCCCCATTTCAAGGGGCTGGCCTCGGGAGATGCCGGCTCCCTGGAGAAAGTGCTGCCCCCCTCTTTTCTGAAATTCTGAAAGAATAGAAAATTTCCAAAAGTCTCCCGTCTCTCTCTCAATCTCATTTCTTGTGTGAGTGAAGGTACCAAATCTTCTTCCCCTGAGTGTTGAGAGGTTGTCCGTATGCGGCATCGGCAAACTTCATCGGCTAAAAGTCCGCAATAGCGGCACTGGCCCTCACGGGCTATAGGTTCTAAATACCGTCCGTTCGGACATATGTATTTTAGATACCTTGTTATTTATGCCACTCCCATCGAGTTTTAAACTCTCGGGATGGTGTGTTTGTGCTATATGCATATGTTTCTTAGAGGAGACTTGCCCAAGTGAGATTCTACTCGAGAACATATTCATATATTCACAGATTCGTCTTTTTATATATGTGTTTCTTAGAGGAAACTCTGCCCAAGCAGAGATTTAACCTAAGAACATATCTATAAATTTCAAATCTGTGTTTATATTTATATGTTCTTAAAGGAGATTCTGCCCAAGGGAAGATTCTGCCCAAGAACATGTTTGTATATTCACAAATTGGTATTTTTATATGCATGTTTCCTAGAGGGAACTCTGCCCAAGTGGAGATTCCGCCTAAGAACATACCTATAAAACTCAAATTTGTGCCTATACACATATGTTTCTTGGAAGGAAGCCCTGCCTATGTCAGAGTTTTCCCTCTAAAAACATATCAATATAATCACAAACTTTGTATTTATATACATGTGTTCCCAAGAGGAAACTCTGCCAAATGGAGTCTCCGACTACGGACATGTTTATATAATCATAAATCCGCAATTATATGCGTATGCCTCTCAAAAAGGATTCTGCATATGCAGATGGTCCTTTTTGCCGGACACTCCACTCAAAAGGGAATACGGTGAGAAAATATGCGTAAACTGCAAATTTATGATCGTATATACACATACTTCTTAAGGGCAAAATCCCTCCGGACAAAGGTTCTTGGGGACACATGGATATAAGTACATGTTCATTGCATATATCTTCGTGAGGGCATTCCGCATAAGCGGAAACTCTGCCAAAATAAATTTATGAAAATTGTGATATATACACACATCCAAGAAAAAGAGGACAGGACCCGAACTGTGACAGGACCCGAACTGTGACAGGACCCGAACTGTGATAGGACCCGAACTGTGCTCAGATACTCTCAAGAGCAGCATGAATGCATACTCACAAGAATTGTGTTCATATGGACAGTTTCCAGAAAGGAACTTCAAGTTGATAAGAACGTCCATGGAGATATGTATTGCATACGTTCTCGAAAATCATACTCATACAAGTAAAAAAAAAATGAATGATGAATGAATGAAACGATGAACGAGGAGAAAGGAAATTCTGCCTCAATTCAGACTTCATTTAAAAGAAGGATGTTGTAAAAGAATATCATGTCATAAAAAAAATTAATGTAGCAACTCTTCTAATACAGAAATGCTACTCTGAATCACGACTTCCCCAAGTTCAGAATCAAATGCACGGGTATATGTGTCTGCAATAATAATTCTCAGGTTTTCCAAAATAAAACCTTCAAACAACATCTTTCTCAAAAAAGGAGAGGAGGAGACCCCAAATGGGTTCACGGAAATACATCTGTTCCCTTCTTAAAAGTCATATCTCGGACTCCACAAAGGGCAGTCTTTTCAAAAATGAAACACTCAAAGCAAAAGTATTTCAAAATAACCAAAAGAAAAAATGATACATCATGACCAGGATTTTCTAAAAAAGTGTGTATTTTCTCATCCCCTTTGCTATGAATGGTATTCGAGTTAAAACTGGTGTAAATAACACCAAGAGTCTTAACTCGATGTAAATGTAACATCGACTCCGGTCGATGGAGACAGAGGTCCAGCACATGCTACCTCAATCACCTGATGAGTATAGATACGGGACTCAAGGAGTTCAGATTAAAATACGGCGCACCCGTCGTCCCACGGACATCATACCCGTCCGTCCACGGACATCATACCCGTCCGTTCCAGGGCATCATACCCGTCCGTTCACGGACACCATACCCGTCCGTTCACGGACACCATACCCGTCCGTTTCATGGACACCCAAAATACCTTCTCGCATTGCGCGGACTCTTTCTTCTGTCTGTTAGACAGACTGGCACGCCCCGCAATCACAATACACAAATCAAAGCATGTGAAATAAATGAATACCCAAATGAAATGAATACATGAACCAGATAAAATGAAAGAGCCAAAGAGCCAACAAGTCAACAAAAACAAATGATATGTTAAAGTGATATAAATCCCGTGTCAACAACGGGAAGAATATTATCGTCGATCATTCATTCGATTTTGAATGCTCGTTTCGTTTTATCTGGTTCATGTATTCATTTCATTTGGGTATTCATTTATTTCACGTGCTTTGATTTGGTATTATGATTTGCGGGGCGTGCCAGTTGTCTAACAGACGAAAAAAAAAGGAATCCGCGTAATGCGGAAGAGAAATATTGGGTGTCCATGAAATGAACAAAGGTGCCCGTGTGACGGGCGACTAGGGTGCGCGTTTTTTATCTGAACTCCTTGAGTCCCGTATCTATACTCATCAGATGATTGGGGTAACGTGTGCTGGACCTCTGTCTCCATCGATCAAAATCGATGTTACATTTACATCGGGTTAAGACTCTTGGTGTTATTTAACCTCAATTTTAACCCGAATACCATTCGTAGCAAAAGGGGATGAGAGAGTACATTCTTTTAGAAAATCTGATCATGATGTATCATTTTTTTTTGGTTATTTTGAAATACTTTTGCTTTGAGTGTTTCATTTTGAAAAGACTACCCTTTGTGGAGTCCGAGATATGACTTTAAGAAGGGAACAGGTATTTCCGTGAGCCATTTGGGGTCTCCCTCCTCTCCTTTTTTTTTGAGAAAGATGTTGTTTGAAGGTTTTATTTTGGAAAACCTGAGGATTATTATTGCAGACGGGCATATACCCGTGTATTTGATTCTGAACTTGGGGGAAGTTGTGATTCAAAGTAGCATTTCTGCATTAGGAGAGTTGCTACATTAATTCTTTTACAACATCCTTCTTTTAAATGAAGTCTGAATTGAGGCAGAATTTCCTTTCTCCTCGTTCATTGTTTCATTCATTCATCATTCATTTTTTCTTTACTTGTATGAGTATGATTTTCAAAGAAAATATGCACGTATTTCCATGGACGTTCTTGTCAATTTGAAGTTCCTTTCTGGAAACTGTCCAAATGAACGCAGTTCTTGTGAGTATGCATTTATGCTGCTCTTTGGAGTGACTGAGCACAGTTCGGGTCCTATCACAGTTCGGGTCCTGTCACAGTTCGGGTCCTGTCACAGTTCGGGTCCTGTCACAGTTCGAGTCCTGTCCCCTTTTTCTTTGGATGTGTGTATATCATCACAATTTTCATAAATTTATTTTGGCAGAGTTTCCGCTTATGCGGAATGCCCTCACGGAGATATATTCATATGAACATGTACTTATATCCATGTGTCCCCAGAGAACCTTTGTCCGGAGGGATTTTGCCCTTAAAAAAGTATGTGTGTATAATCATAAATTTGCAGTTTACGCATATTTTCTTGCCGGTATTCTATTTGAATGGAGTATCCAGCAAAAGGTACCGTCTGCATATGCAGAATCCTTTTTGAGAGACATATGCATATAATTGCGGACTTATGATTATATAGACATGTCCGTAGTCGGAGACTCCGTTGGGCAGAGTTTCCTCTTGAAACACATGTATATAAATACAAAGTTTGTGGTTATATTGATATGTTTTTAGAGGGAAAACTCTGACATGGGCAGAGCTTCCTTTCAAGTAACATATGTGTATAAGCACAAATTTGAATTTTATAGGTTGTTCTTAGGCGGAATCTCCACTTGGGCAGAGTTTCCTCTAGGAAACATGCATATAAAAATACCAATTTGTGAATATACAAACATGTTCTTGGGCAGGAATCTCCCCTTGGGCAGAATCTCCTCTAAGAAACATATAAATATAAACACAGATTTGAAATGTATAGATATGTTCTTAGGTTGAATCTCTGCTTAGGCAGAGTTTCCTCTAAGAAACACATATATAAAAGACGAATCTGTGAATATATGAATATGTCTCGAGCAGAATCTCCACTTGGGCAGAGTCTCCTCTAAGAAACATATGCATATAGCACAAACACACCATCCCGGAGAGTTTAAAACTCGATGGGAGGTGGCATGAATAACAAAGGTATCTAAAATACCATATGTCCGAATGGACGGTATTTAGAACCTATAGCCTGTGAGGGCCGGTGCCGCTATGCGGACTTTTAGCCGATGAAGTTTGCCGATGCCGTATGCGAACGACTTCTCAATGCTCGGGAGAAGATTTTGTACCTGACTCACAAAGAGAGGAGATTGAAACCAAGAGGGGAGCCTTTGGGAATTTGGAGATTTCTATTTCTTTCAACTTTGGAGGGGGAACAATGGAAGGCTTGAGTGGGAGAGGGAGAGAGCTAGCCTTTTACATGGGGAATGGGGGATCGGAGGAGCTTTCATGGGGAATGGGGGTGCCTTTTATAGGGGAAGGCACCCCTTACATTGCATGAGATTGGGGGGTTATAACCGATGGGAGTTCCATCGGTTAGAGGGAAAATCCCTCTAACCGATGGGAGTCCATCGGTTAGAGGGTTAAAGCCCCTCTAACCGATGGGGGTACCATCGGTTAGGGCTTTTCCTTTTTTTTTTTATTTTCTGTTTTCTATTTTTCTGTTTTTTCTGTTTTCTGTCTTTTTTCTGTTTTCTTTGTGTTTGTTTTTTTTTTTTGAAAGGGGGACCCTTACCGATGGAAGTTCCATCGGTTTAGGGGGAATCCCCCTAACCGATGGAACATCCATCGGTTTAGAGGGAAAACTCCCCTAACCGATGGAAGCACCATCGGTTAGGGGACTCCCCTTAACCGATGGAAGCTCCATCGGTTAGAGGGGAGTTCCCCTCTAACCGATGGAGTACCATCGGTTGGAGGGGATTCCCCTTCCAACCGATGGAAGCTCCATCGGTTAAGGGGGAAACCCCCCTTAACCGAGGGGGAAAAACCCCCTAACGATGGTATTCTCATCGGTTTAGGGAGGGGCTTAGAAAGTCTATAAATAGACCACCTCCCCTTCATTTGAGGGGTCTTGCTGTTTGGAGAATCCGTGCCATTCGGATTTTGTCGGAAGTTCTGCCGTCCCAGGGAGAATCAATTGCAAGTCTTTGGAGCTTTCGTGGCGGACTTGTTCTCGTACTTATCTTTCACAAGTGGTCTTGTAGACCCGTAATGCCGGAATTCTTCCGTGCCGTATTTTATCTGGAGATTTATTCTCCTCGGCATCTCCCACTTGCTTGGGGTGCTTGACAATACTTGAGAGCTTGAACGCTCGGATCAAGTTATGACTTTAAGTAACCTTGGGGTCACCCTAAATATAACTGTTTTGACCTTTTAATCAAGCCGTTAAACCGGTTAGGTGGGATCTTAACCGGTTAGGTGGGGTCAACATTTTACGGTAGTTGCCAACCATCCCGGTTAAGTAGCCATCTTCTTTTCACAGGCTAGCTAACTGATTAGTTGCCACAGGTGAATGTCACCTGCATTGGTGCTTCTCTTAACGAGCATCCAACACACCCAACAATTCATATTTGTTTTTTTTTTTGTTCCAACAACTGCATAGAGGGAAACATAATCGATTAACAAGCACTATGTGTGGACTTGGAATTTTTCACAGTGCCACTAGATAATCGATTAACGAGCACATCCTTGTGGGCATAATTGATTATCGTCATGCTTTGTGGACTTAGAGAGAATCTAAAGTCAAGGCATAATCAATTAATGATGAACTCGTGGACTTAGAAAAATTCTGAAGTCGAAACTTAATCGAATGTCAATAGGCGATTGTTGAACGAAAATTTCTCATTCCAAAAAAATACTTGTTTTAAATATTTAGAGCAAGTACATGAGGAGAAAGAAAAATTTATCCAAAATTCTGGATGAAAATAATCCTCAAACCCATTTTATTCAAAAATTTCGGAACAGTGAAAGATGGAAAGTTGTTCCTCTGAATTTTCAAAATGGGTAAAACAGCAGAAAAAAAAACAGAAATAAATTTTTGCGTATGGTCGAATTTTGGATGAGAGTCATCCTGAGTAAAATTGGGGCTGAAATCATGCAAACCCCGGTAGGCTCGGACTAAAATCTCCACCGATCGATCATTTCAAGTATTCGGAATGAATACGCAAGAGGGAAAATATGTATCCATGGCCCGGATAAAAGATATCCCTTGAAGATATTTATTTGGAATTTTGGAATAGTGAACTGAATAAAACCACTTATTTCTGATTTTTTGAAATAAATTAAGTACAGAAAAGGAAAAGAAATGTTTCTGTACGACGAAGAAAAGTGAATTTCATGTTTTCGGGATGACCGGAATTAAATCCTGTGTTTCCGGTATGTCCGGAACGAAATGTCCCGAAGATGTCCTACGTGGCCTCGTATTTAAAACGTGCGAAGGACGGGTCAAAATACCCATGTTAGCAGAAAATGACGTGATGAACACGTTCTTGCACCAAAAAGGAATTCCACATGTGAGGAAATGGACAAAGACAGGTGATATTTATATGAGTGATGGCTGCACAGTCCGGTGGGGACTCCACCAGGGCCCGCACGCCGGTGGGAGTCCCACGGGACAGTGCCCACTCGGTGGGCTCCACCGGCGCTGCGCGCCCGGTGGGACGCCCACCGGGGCGCCCGCGCCCGGTGGGCTGCCCACCGGGGCCGCGCGCCTGGTGGGCCCCCACCGGGGCCCCGCACCCGGTGGGCTGCCCACCGGGCCACGCGCCTGGTGGCCCCCCCCACCGGGGCCGCGCGCCGGTGGGGGTCCCACCGGTGCTGCGCACCTGGTGGGCCTCCCACCGGCCCTCTCTCTCCCGAAAGAAAAAAAAAACTGAAAAAACAAAACTTACCTGGTGGAGGTTCCCCCGGTGTCCTGATGGAATGTCTCCCGGTGGGAGTTCCACCTCCCCCTCTCAATCTCCTATAAAAGGAGGAGAGCTCCAAGACCTGAAGAAGAACTCTTTTTCCCCGGAAGTGCTCAAGCATCAAGTTCTGGAAGAAGAAGTCCAGAGAAACTCCAAGAGATCGCCCCCTCCTGTTTGTTCTGTGCTGAAGGGAGGAAGTTCTCCTTTTGCTGTTTCACGCGAGGTGGAAGTGTGGAAGGTTTCCTTGTTCAGTTTTAGGCAAGTCCACATTAGTTATGTGGTTATTTGTAAACCAGTCCTCATGGGCTTAGAAATGGACTCCATGGACTGTTTTATGACAGAAAAATGAATGGAAATAATGCACCAGATTTTGGCACATGATATATGTTTGGACAATATTATTTCCTGCACAGAAAAAATTACAGAAAAAAACTCTATCTTCTTTTTATTTGCACAAACGAACAAAATGCATAGTCATTTCAAATCTATCAACTTTTACACATGGATGAATGTTAGAAAATTCCTGAAAAATCAGAAATGATGACCTAAGGGGATAGGGGGCCATAAAAATTACAAAATAACCCCTCCCTATCAAGAAAAATTGCAAATTAACCCTCATGTGGCCATAAATTGTGAACCAGTCCCCAAAATATGGAAAAATTGTGAATCAGTCCATGTTTTAAGGGGGGGATTTTGCATGCTAGCCCATGAATAAAGGGAAATTTATATATCAGTCCCCATTTCAAGGGAAATTTTGCAAATCAGTCCCCTTTTTGGGGTTAAAATATGAATCAGTCCTCATTTTTGGGGTAAAATTACCGATCAGTCCCTAGAAATGAGGTATCACCCCTCAATTTGTAAAAAAAAAAATGAGGCTAATCAGCCCCCAATGTGGATAAATACATTGATGAAATGGCCATAATTCCACGTGGGAGGATGAATTCATGGTGAATGATGTTTCTTTTGCCTGTAACATGTTTTCAATAATCAGGTCTAGCCATGTATCAAAGGTGTTCGAGTTCTCCTCGATGTAAATGAAACGTCGAATTATCGACGGGGAGTGGTCCAGTACATGACACCCAAATCGCCTAATACATGAATGAAACTTGTCTGTTTTAACAGACTGGCACGCCCGCAAAATAGATAAACATCAACAATTTTATCTTTTTTCTTCTAAAAGATAAAAGATTTGAAGAAAAAAATTTCGCGTGTTAAACAGCGATCAAAACATAAACGATTAGCGATTGTGGACTTAGTCGAATACTTGAAAGCTGAATCAAACCTTGATTGATTATCGAGTACTTGATGCATGATATAACAAATTTATTGAAACAATGACTTAGCCGATTGAAACTCTGAATCAAAGTATGATTGATTATGAAAGATATGAACTCATGCAAGAACTCAATCGACTGCTGATACATAGAAGATTTGTTAATGATTTCAAAAATAAATATATGAGTGTTTTGTTAATCACTTCCAACTAAAGACTTTGGGGATAGTACTGCAGTGCAACATGCACCAATCTCTCCCTTTTTGTGTGGTTGACCAAACACGAAGTATGGATTAATAAAACATGAAACCTGTGATTGACAAAATAGAATAATGATTGATCTGAAAATCAATAAAACCTTTATTTCTCTTATATTTTTTGTGCCCTTTGATATTATTCTTCTCGGTGGTTGTTGTTCACGTGCATCTTTCTCAATGGTTATAGAAAATTCGGCTACATTAATGGGCGAATGAAGGAGTCAGCTGTTTATTGTTACAAACTAAGATTCCTTGCCATTACAAGCTATGCAGTTGTCTTTTTTGATTTTAAAGTCATTTTATCTTAATTTTTTCATGTATAAGATTAGTCTACATGAGTATAGAATACCTTAAATTATTTTTAATCTTGGTGTACCTTCTTTGATTTCTTACATCATGTTATATGATTAAATTACTACTATGAAACAGTATTTGCTACTAACCTTACTCCTTAACAAATGTGGATCTTGATCTTCAGATGTAGTTATGCAGGATTGTATATTGTTCTATACTTTATTTGCAAAGAATAAATATAGTTGTTCTTTCTTTATGATTAATATATAGCCAAAATTATTGTGTCATTTGTCATATCCCCTTATTTTATTATAGGTGTAGAAACTTTCTTTCTCGTGTTGTGTAATGAGAAAAAGACTCGATGATGTGATATGGAGCCTGGAACTTTAGCAGAGTCCCATTTTGTTGCTTTGCTGGGGAATGGTAGTTGTATGAGAAAGATTGGACATGTTCCCTCATTTTTTCTGTGCCTTAATGCTTTTATTTTTTGAAAAGTGGATAGTACTACTGGTATTATAAAAAATGCCGCCTTAATACTTAGACCCTAGGATATGAGATCCATCTTCAAGTGGAAGTTTGCTTATTCTTTACATGGCTTACTGTTGAATTGGTTGGATAACAGCACATTCTGCACCTCAATCAGCTTCTTCTCGGTAACTTATAGCAATTGGTATAGAGTTCATACACGACATTGCAGCTTGATTTTCTTATTCTGTACTGAATCATCTATTTACTTATCTTTTCTTTAGGCAATTCTCTATCTCATGCTTGTTACTTTGTTGCAGTTAAAACTTTTTTGTGTTTTCAGTATTACATCTTTTATCTTTTGATAAAAAAAATGCAGGGTGTCTGCCATCTTTTGGCCAATATGGCATCATATTGTAATGCAACTGATTCTACTTATGAATTGCCTGAGGATGCTTTCAACAACGACTATGTTTTACAAGAGTCACTTGAGTATCCAGGGTTGAACCTCCGAGATTCTGTTTCTGACGAATGCAAACATGATTCAGAAGCTGGAACAAGTGTTGGTGAAAGCTCTGCCTTTCATGTTCGGGCACCCAGATCACCATATGGAATGGCTGAGGGTAAAGCTATGTGATTGCATAATCTTCAATGCTTGCTTTCCCGGTCACTTGTCAGGTTCAGCTGCTCTTGTACTTCAATTAACAAAAAATGTTTTAAAGATACATGCTGCAGTGAATGAAACTGATGATAATAGATCATCGAAGTGTTTGTTTTACTTCAATTATATTGTCAACTATGGGGGAAATGGTTTTGTTTTCTCAGTGACTATATTGATCAGTTTTGAATCTTTTGATCATCATGAATGGCGGCATGAATGACAATGGTATAAGATTTAGAAGCAGTTCAGTCTGAAGGACATTGGTTTCTTAAAACAATAAGAGGATGGTGAATGTTGGACTTTGGTCATGCAAAGTCTCTATTAGGGATTAACCCTAATTTACCTAAAGTTGGAATTGAAGTGATGGTTATTGACAACAGTGACGTGGTGTTTATCATTTGATGCTCGCAAGTCGGGCAATATGTATAATGAGAGAGTGACAGCTCTGAGTATAACAGGAGGTTTAATTGTCTTGGTATGTGGGGTTGGTCATGAGTTTAGATATTTAGTTTTGTAGCTTAGGGTCATCAATGGTCTGGACCAGCCTGATGGGCTTCCGAGCGTGCCCTAGCTCATGACCGGGTCATGATTCTTTTTCTCCCTTTGAAACATGGTTGTAGGTTTTGGCTTTGGAGAGTGAGTCCCTTGGACAAGTCACATGTACGTTTGACTTATTTAACCGGACTTTGAATTTTTAGTATTCTATGTGGTTTATTTGAATTATGAAATTTTTAGTTAGGTCAAATTATGAGGGATTAGAAAGTTGGCATTTTGATGAAATCATCAAAATCACGATTTTCTTCTTAGACGGGAGTGTTGACTTTTCATTGGTAAGAGATATGATTTTTTTGATATTTTTATTAGATTCAAATGGGGGGTACTACTTATTTACATGTAATATCTTAAGTGTACTTAACTTAAATGACGTACAGTAAATAACCATGGCTCGAGATGATGTTCAGGTAAACTGCAATTTCTTATTAATCCAATTTATTTGTATTCAAATGCATGTCCACTGATTTTGTTGATGTTTTGGTAATTTTTTTTTATAAATTTTATGATTTTTCCTGATTTTTTTGTAATTTTAAAGGGGTTTTGCAGGTTTTGGCCGAAACCGAAACTGAAACTGAAACCGAAACCGTTTCGGTTACGGTTTTGGACATGGCCGAAACTGACACCGAAACCGAGTTTTCCATCCTTACTTTGAAAGATAAATTGAGCCTAAAAGCATTGTTCTGGGCCCAGGCTTTAGCTGTTGCCCCTAGAATGCCTGTCAAGCTTTGAAGGTTGTTAGTATTGTCTCTCAAATTTTTTTTTTTGATTACGAGGAACCCAGCGTAGTGGCTTAGGACTCAGTGCTCAACACCGGGATGTCAAGGGTTTGAGACTTGCCATAGCCGTGGTATTTGCACGTATTGCACTTTTTTCGCTACGTGGTAAACCCCGGGTGGGGAGGAGTATATTATGGGAGGCACCAGGTAATCCCCCTCCACGAGAGTGGGAAGAATTGAACCCACCAACCACCCTTTGGGTGGGAGATGAGTTACCAATTCTCCCATGCCCGCCCCCCAGTATTGTCTCTCATTTGCATCCTTTGCTAAGGTCACCTGGTTCAAAGTCGAAGAGAGGGGAGACGGGGGCCAGTTATAGGGTACCAGTGAACAGCTAATAAGCGACTCCTGCCCCTGCTAGGTCTGGCTTACACTAGCACCTTGTGCTACAGGGGAATAATCTCATATTGGCTCCTGCTGATATGTGATTCCCCTGACACCTGTAGCAGGCCCCTGACACCTGGGGCCGCCCCAGTGTGCTGCCTCTTCCAAAAACAAGTGCTGAAAGATATCTGAAATGCAGGTGGTGGTTTGGAGGAATGCTGTGTTACTGGACTGAGCTGAGCTTGGTCTAGGCACAAGGAACCTAAAGATGAGTTAGGCCTGCCTAGCCTGAGTATTTTTAATGGCAGATCAGACTGAGTTGGGCTTCGGGCTCTAGCTATTCTGGTTTGCAGTATACTTTGCAAGGAAAAGTAAAACTAGAAAATCTGCTGGATAATGTTAGGGGAGGAAATTTACCTTGTAATTGGGTGGTTTTGGTTTTTTTAGGGTTTGGGGTTGGGGCTTCTACCATCTTGGTAGTCATCCCTCTTCCTTTTCCTTTCTTCTGGTTTCTTCTGGTTTTCTCTTTCATTTTGTATGCTTTTTGCTTTTTCTTTGCCTTTTGGCTAATGAAACATGGCCTTCGGTCATTTCTAAAAAAATGTTGCTTTGATGCATTTAATTTGCGTGCTTGACATTGAACCATAATGGAGGAGATAATTTTTTGAGACGTGGATGATACCTCAAATATATATTAAAGAAGATAATGGAGAAGATAATGATAGAGCAAAGACAACAAGGAGAAAGAAAGGAGGAAGAAGAAGAAATGGAAATAAAGATTTGTAACTAGGCACATTTAGAAAGAGAAAAACCTGACTGGACTGCTGCTGAGTAAGAGGAAAACCATGGAAGAAGGGAAAAAGGAAAAGCAGACATGTTTCATTCAAGGAAGAAATGACCTTAGGCTGGTTTTATAACCAGATATGTTACCTGCGGATAGGCTATCTGCGGATAGTTTATATCTGGTCATCAAGGTTTTGGGTTTAGTAAACTAAAGTTATGAGGACTGATAGCTTTATCAGTTGCGAGAGGGTGAGATAGAGTTATTTGGGTTTATCAGCTTTTATCAGAGATAAAACCCAGATAGGCTATCTCCCTTATCAAAAGTCAAAACCAAGCTTTCCATTCTCAGGCTTGATAATGTGGAATATCTCCCTTTAACTAGTAATCAAAGTGGTTTTAGAGTTTCAACAGAGCAATGGAAAAGAGAAAAAAGAAGGATGATGGGGATGAACAAAGGAATATAACCTGGAAAAGCAGCGGTTTTGTGGGTCTTCCTGGACTTTTCCTGTTAATTTAGAGCATATAATGTGACATGTTTTTGTCCTGCTATATTAGATTTTATATGCAGATTTTGTAATCTTGTGAAACAAAATCTACATGTGCATGAACACAGATGTTGAGGTTTCAATTGACCCCAAGTTTGAAATCGGTGACTATAGCACCCATAACAATGCTGTCCCTATCAGCGACATGTATGGAGATGATGATAACCAGGAAGGACTCTTTTTGCGCTCAAAGTGGCAAATTCAGGGATACTTAAATGAGCAGGCTGACATATTGGAAAGGTTAGAACTCATTATTTCCTTGAGCTTGTTTCTGAGGTCCTGTTTCAGAATGTGTTTGACATCTTACCATTTGTAGGCATGCAGGATCATTTCCTTTGAATACATTTGAGGCAATCCTAAAGCAGCTTCAGAAACTGGCCCCGGAGCTGCATCATGTAAGTCCAATCTCAGCTTGGAAGAACTACTTTTGATCTTTGCTTTTGTTTATTTTTTCTCTATCTCTGATACACCTAGACTATATTAGCTCTTTCATCTAATGATATGCTAATCATCGTTTCAGGTCCAGTACTTGCGATACTTGAACAGTTTTTACCATGAAGATTATCTTTCTGCTCTGGACAATCTCCATTGTTATTTTGACTACAGGTATCTTTCCTTTTTCTCAAAATTTGCACCACTTCTACAATTATTAGGGTTTGTGTTAGTTACCTTCATTCTAATTTCCTTCTGAAAAGGAAAACAAAAGGTTTCAGCAGCTTTGATCTTGTTGTGCATCATTTCCTATGTTTTAATTTTCTGGTCATGGTTATTCACTTCTATATTAAAGGCTCAAACAGTCAAACTTGCACAAATGTGAACTTGATGAGCATTTTCTGTATCACAACAAGGCATTTCTATTTCAAGGAAATATGGCGATGTTATACTCAGGATATGACAAGTGTATGATACTGTTAAAATTGTGAGGTGCTTGTCCATGTATCTGATGTACATCGAAATGACAACAGAGGGCTGTTGTGCATTGGGCCTTGAATAAAAATGATAGCAAAAAAAAAAGAAACTCCTGGATAATCAGTTAGTGATAAAATCTCTCAAGTATTTTGACTCACCTTTAGAAGCTTTTGGGCTTTCTTTTTCTTTTCCATTTTTCATTTTTTCTTCCTTCTCTAGTTTCTTTTTTGCTTTCTCACTTTTTTTGCTTTTCTCTTTTTTACTCATCTCCAGTTTCTTTTTTGCTTGTTCAATATTCCTTATCTCCTTTTCTTTCCTTCTCTGGTTTCTTTTCCTTATCTTTCTTCCTCTACCTCATCCTTCCCTTGCCTATGAGTGGTTGAGAATCTTGAGATGGAGATCCAACTGATCTAGTTAGATCAGTTTGTAAAATTGCTGCAAGATTTCTGACCCAAAAGATATCCACAGACCATCACTAACTGAGATATTCCAGTCTTTTTGGTTCTACAACATAATTCTGCTTGATTGCCAGGGAGTTTCATCTCTATATACGTAGAGGATTTCCTCAACTCAACACCTAGATTTTGGGTTAGAGTTTGGGCCTTTAATATGGTATCAGAGCCAGTTTATCTCTTGGATCATCTCTTCGTATGTGGAGATTGGTCCCTACCTGTGTTACGCGCCCCAAACCGGTTGGTTCAGCGCGAGGGGGGGGGGTGTTGTGGTTTAGTCCCATATTGGAATTCCATGGGAGTTTCATCTGTGTATATGTAGAGGATTCCCTCAACTCAATGCCTAGGTTTTGGGTTATTCGGGCCTTTAACTAACATAATTTACTTAAGTTACTGTATGACAGTAGCAGAATACTTTTCTTTTGGATTCAGTATTGCCTCTGAGGAAAAAATATTTTACAGTAATGAGCTGTTTATGAATTGTTGACAAACCAAAGATTGATAGAACATAGAACTTCCTAATTCTGCAATCCATTCACTTTCCATTAAAATAAGAAAAGTACAGTGTTTTGGGGGAAAATTTCCCCCGCATTTAACAACATGTTACATGATATGAATGGGCAAAATGAGAAATTCAAAGTATTTATGTCACAACTTTTTCCAACCCTTGTGAGGTATTTTCACTTTGGAGAAGCTCGCATGGTTTTCTTCCCAAGAGGCATATGACAAATTTATGGATCCAAACTCCACATATATATCTCAATAACCTTTTTCTCATTTTCTGATATGGGACTAATCTTGTTTGTACCTACTCCAGCCTCATACACAGTGGTAGTTCTTTTTGATGGTGGCTCCTGTTGACACGGGAAGAATATCACTTTAACATATCGTTTGGTTTTTGTTTGCCCATTTCATTTTATCTGGTTCACGTATTCATTTCATTTGGGTATTCATTTATTTCACATGCTTTGATTTGTGTATTGTGATTTGCGGGGCGTGCCAGTCTGTCTAACAGACAGAAGAAAGAGTCCGCGCAATGCGGAGAAGGTATTTTTGGGTGTCCATGGAACGGACGGGTGTGGTGTCCGTGAACGGACGGGTATGGTGTCCGTGAACGGACGGGTATGATGTCCGAGGGACGGACGTGTATGATGTCCGAGGGACGGACGTGTATGATGTCCGAGGAACGGACGTGTATGATGTCCGAGGAACGGACGGGTGCGCCGTATTTTAATCTGAACTCCTTGAGTCCCGTATCTATACTCATCAGGTGATTGAGGTAGCATGTGCTGGACCTCTGTCTCCATCGACCGGAGTCGATGGACATTTACATCGAGTTAAGACTCTTGGTGTTATTTAACACCAGTTTTAACCCGAATACCATCATAGCAAAGGGGATGAGAAAATACACATTTTTTTAGAAACTCTGGTCATGATGTATCATTTTTCTTTTGGTTATTTTTGAAATACTTTTGCTTTGATTGTTTTATTTTGAAAAGACTGCCCTTTGTGGAGTCGAGATATGACTTTTAAGAAGGGAACATATCTATTTCCGTGAACCCATTTGAGGTCTCCTCTCTCCTTTTTTTTTTTTTTGGAAAGATGTTGTTTGAAGGTTTCATTTTGGAAAACCTGAGGATATTATTGCAGACGGGCATATACCCGTGCATTGATTCTGAACTTGGGGAAGTCGTGATTAGAAGTAGCATTTAGAAGAGTTGCAACATCAACCCTTTTCTTTCTTTTTTTTTATGACATGATATTCTTTTACAACATCCTCTTTAAAAGAAGTCCGATTGAGGCGAATTTCCTTCCTCCTCGTTCATCATTCATCATTCATCATTCATTTTTTTTTACTGTGTATGAGTATGATTTTTCGGAACGTATGCATATATCTCCATGGACGTTCTTGTCAATTTGAAGTTCTTTCTGGAAACTGTCCATACGAACACAGTTCTTGTGAGTATGCATTCATGTGCTCTTTGGAGTATCTGAGCACAGTTCGGGTCCTGTCATAGTTCGGGTGCTGTCACAGTTCGGGTCCTGTCACAGTTCGGGTCCTGTCACAGTTCGGGTCCTGTCCCCTTTTTTTGGATGTGTGTATATCAACACAATTTTCATAAATTTATTTTGGCAGAGTTTCTGCTTATGCAGAATGCCTTTACGGGGATATATTCATATGAAATGTACTATATCCATGTGTCCTCAGAGAATCTTTGCCCGGAGGGAATTACCCTCAAGAAAGTATGTGTGTATAAACATAAATCTGTAGTTTACGCATATTTTCTCACCGGTATCTCTGTTTGAATAGAGTATCGGAAAAAGGTATCTCCGTTTGAACGAATCCCTTTGAGAGGATACACGTATAATTGCGGATTTATGATTATATAGACATGTCCGTGGGCGGAGACTCCATTTGGGCAGAGTTTCCACTGGAAACACATGTATATGAATACAAAGTTTGTGATTACATGGATATGTTTTTAGAAGGAAAAACCCTAGCATGGGCAGAGCTTCCTTCAAGAAAAATATACATATAGGTACAAATTTGAATTTTATAGATATGTTCTTAGACGGAATCTCCATTTGGGCAGAGTTCTCTAGGAAACATGCATATAAAAATACAAAATTTGTGAATATACAAACATGTTCTTGGGGCAGAATCTCCTTTGGGCAGAAATCTCCTTAAGAAACATAAATATAACACAGATTTGAAATTTATAGATATGTTCTTAGGTTGAATCTCCACTTGGGCAGAGTTTCCTCTAAGAAACACATATATAAATACGAATCTGTGAATATATGAATATATTCTCGAGCAGAATCTCCACTTGGGCAGAGTCTCCTCTAAGAAACATATGCATATAGCACAACACCACCATCCGGAGAGTTTAAAACTCGATGGGAGGTGGCATGAATAACAAGGTATCTAAAATACCATATGTCCGGAACGGACGGTATTTAGAACCTATAGCCCGTGAGGGCCGGTGCCGCTATTGGGACTTTTAGCCGATGAAGTTTGCCGATGCCGCATCCGGACAACCTCTCAACACTCGGGGAAGAAGATTTGGTACCTTCACTCATACAAGAAATGGATTGAGAGAGAGGAGATCGGGAAACTTTGGGAATGGAATTTTTCTATTCTTTGGATTTCAGAAAGTAGGGGACATCACTTTGGGGAGAGGGCTGTAGCTCCTTCTCGGCCAACCTCTTGAAATGGGGGGGATGGGGTGCCTATAGGGAAGGCACCCATTACATTGCATGGGAGGGGGGTGGTTTCTAACCGATGGGGTTCATCGGTTAGAGGGAAAATTCTCTAACCGATGGGGGTTCCATCGGTTAGAGAATTTTAAAATCCCTCTAACGAGGGGGGTACCATCGGTTAGGGAAGGGGCAACTCCTCTAAACCGATGGGGGTACCATCGGTTAGGGGATGTAATATTTCTGTTTTTTTGTTTCTTTTTTTTTTTTTTTTTTGAAGGGACCCTAACCGATGGAACATCCATCGGTAAAGGGGGAATCCCCCCCTAACCGATGGGGGTTCCATCGGTTAGAGGGGGAGACTCCCCTAACCGATGGAAGCCCCATCGGTTAGGGGATTCCCCTTAACCGATGGAACTTCCATCGGTTAGAGGGGAGTTCCCCTCCAACCGATGGAAGCACCATCGGTTGGAGGGGTCTCCCCCTCCAACCGATGGAAGCACCATCGGTTAAGGGGGAAAAACCCCCTTAACCGATGGTAGCCCCATCGGTTAGGGGAAAAAACCCCCTAACCGATGGTGCCTTCATTGGTTTAGGGGAGGGGGATTTCTGGGAATAAATTAATGGGGGGATTGACACTAAATTTTATTTTTTATGTCAACAGCTCCACCGTAGACTCTTGGCTAAATGGATAGCTCTCTTCTCGTGCGCAGCTCACAACTAGGTTATATAGGTCCACTAGCTTCTGCTTGGTTCGTCCACTAGCCTATATCGTATAGAATGGGTCTCACTATCATAGTTGTCAAGGTGGTCATTTAGTCTTCTTTAGAAGCTTAAGGTCGCCCACCTTGTTTGAGCCTAAAAGGTGTGCTAGGTGGTGCCTTAGTTCTGCCTGCATCCTCAGATACATCTTGATCAGTGCTTTGAGACCATGCAAAGGTACATCATGCTCCCATTTGCCACCTCTTCTCTCTCTTTTGCTTAGAGGCATGCATAGAGACACATATTCGCTTCCTCTCCCTCCCCTCTCTCATGAATTTGCTTCTTAGGTGGCACCTAAGCAGTTAGGCGCTTGTGGACCTTGAGTTGCCTTGTGGTGCCTTGGTTGCCTTGACAACTATGCCTGCTATGGTACTATAATATCACAACCCCAAACCCTTATTAGGTATTGTTTGCTTTGGAGCAAAGCCCACATAGTTTTGTCCTCAAAAGGTGCCTCACAAGTTATGGATCCAAGCCCTACATATATAGCCCAGTAACCTTTTCCTGTTTTCTGATATGGTAATAAATTGGTTCCTTCCTGCCTCTATACATTGTAGTACCTCCACTTTGAGTAGCTTCATGTTAGTTCTTAAGTGGGTAGCCCTCTTCTCCTGTGCAGCTTGTGATTGGGTCACTACAATTTATATCTTTTATGTGGAGGTGAGATGTCCATGAGAGGAAAGTATTGACTCCTTAGTTGATGACTGACTTCATTGTTTGTCTTTGACCTAATTTGTTGTCATTTGAATCTCATAAACTGCCTGCACAAAAATAAGGCTACAGTACCACTACAAACAGAAGAAATGGTTTTCAGTTTCACTTTTTTTGCCTCTGCCCCACAGTGTATACAATTGATCACAATTTTAAACTTGGTAGTGCAATCTCTCTTTTCTTCGTAACAAGATGAAATTGAGCACTAGTTAGTAAGCTGGAAGCTTTACATTCCAAAGGAAAACTTTGACTTTGTTGAAATATGCTCTAAGAAATCTATACTCCACCAAATCCTTTCCTCACCATCCTCATTCTGCAATCATACTTCTCTCGAACTTCCATCATTCCCATCCACTGAGTTCCTACTACCTGTTCCAAAACATGCTAACAATATCCTCAAAGCTACATTTGAGAGGATATTTGATTTCTTTTGAAACATTCCTTGACCAATCTGTATTCCTCTGTCAAACCTTTACCACATAGTCCACATTCTGCAGCCTTAAGTCTCTTCTGGACACATTCTTCTACCACACCATGTTCATATCCCTTGCATACACTTTCCAAAAGACTTACAGATTGATTATGAAATTGTACATGTCAAGAGAGAGAGAGAGTTTGAGTCACAAGAATACCAGCTCTTCAGCATTGTATAACCGAACACTAGATTATATATAACTACTCTCATGTAAGCTGAATTTGTTCATTCAAATGCCTCCCCTTTCTGTGTACTCCTATTTGTCATAACTCATTCCAGAACCGTTTTATTTAATCTCTCTAGTATATGTTCTGATAAATTCATGATTGTGATTTCTAAATTTAGCATTCATCATATAAAGTGCAGGGATTGGAGGAGTTTTTACTGGTTCAACCACACCATCTGTGCCAGGGATTGAACTAGGAAGATACGAGTCTGCTTTATTGTGCTTAGGAATCTTGCATTCTCATTTTGGGCACTCTAAGCAAGCATTGGAAGTAAATTTTTTTTGTTTCTCAGACATACATTTTTCCTCTCGTTTTGTAGTTCTTTTTAGATAGATATAGTAAACAATTGCTTCATTTACCTTTTCAGGTTCTAACTGAAGCGGTGCGAATATCTCAACAGGTAATACTAGTGGTGTCCATTCGAGGTATCTTCGTGCTGTTAAAGATATTACCCAATTTTAAGTTGCAGCTCACTTCTCCTTGTTCACTGATGTTTCTATCCTTTTCTTTCTACTGCATTTTATTTCAATGAGTTCTACCGTGCATCAATGTTGTCTTTGAAGTTTGAAACTTGTATTCTTTGCATCCTTTGATATCTTGCTTGTTCACTTGTTTCAAATGTAAATATTTCTTATAAGTACTGTTGACCCCCGTGCACTGTCGGTGCTGTCTTGATTCCTATTAGCAATGGAGTGAATTGTAGGGACCACTCTTTCTCTTTTTTTCTCTCGTTCCCCACTGAAAAAAGAGAGAAAACCAGGTGGCCATGGCTAGTTATGAACAAGTATTCTGCAATCATCTGCTCCCTCCACAATGAATATCCTTAAAGTTGACCTTTAGCTAAGAAAATGATGGCAAGAAGTTTGTGGAGATCTCATTGGCTACTTGGTGTCAAACTCTTGGTCCATCTTAGTGGCAACTTCTTTTGCATGTGGTTAGTAGTAGTGGCTGAATATAGTAGGGCAGAGCTAGGTTAGCTGGTGTGTCCAATGATATGAAGACAGGTGTCTCACCTTTAACACAACTGCTGCCATTCTCCACTTGGAGTTTATATTTATCTTGATCTTGTTGTTGGCCGTATCATCATCACTTTAACAGTGCTATGTTAGATGCAGTGCTCTACTGCTCCACCCTGTTCCTTCAATTAGAATCCCCTCATTAAAACCGCTTTGTGGTGGTGCTGACCTGTGAGCATGGATGGCAAAGTCGGTGTAAGGAATGCATATACCTCGTACTTTTTGCTATGAATGG